>CAODLS010477996.1:0-24434 GCA_948243855.1 Flueggea neowawraea | reverse complement strand
AGGCTGCTTGTAACCCAGAGTCCCTGAAGTCGTCTCGCGGGACTCCTGCTCAGTTTTTTTATTATTATTTTATTAAAATCCCCAGTTCCTAACCCCTCAGTTTTTTCATCCGTAACTCAGGGGCTACTTTAAGAGTCTCGCAAGACGCTTACTCAGCTTTCCACTAAACACAATTTAATTTTAATCCCCCAATTTTTATCTACTACTTCATTTAATACTTTCTACCCCAAATTTATTAAAATAAAAAGTGTTTATTCAAATAAAAATAATTCATTAAAATAAAAATATTACAGTAAAATAAAAAATACATTAAAATTAAAAATACATTAAAATAAAGTTCATAATTTTTTAAAATAAAATAATAATACATGAAAATAAAATTTGGTATTATTTTTCACGATTATTCCATAGATGCTCTATCAAATCCGCTCGAAGAAGATAATATTGCTCACGATCATGAATATCGGTGAACCTTTGGATATACATTGCAAAGTCGGATTGACCTCCCTGTGATGCATTCGCTTGATAGTCGTCTCCTTCTCCTGTCCAGTTTGTCACGGCGTAGCCTTCGTCTTCAACGATTATTTTGTGTAATATGATACACGCGTACATTATATTTGTCATATGATGTCTATAGTACAAACATGCGAGTCCTCGTATAATCGTCCATCTCGCCTAGAGTACCCTGAAGGCTCTTTCGACGTTCTTTCTAGCCGATTCTTGCCTTTGTTTGAATAAATTTGTTTTTTCATCCCCTGGGTAAGTAAATGTTTTAACAAATGTAGCCCATTCGGGATATATTCCATTTGTCAGATAATACTCTTGGTTGTAGGTCATACCATTTACGACGTATTCAACTGTAGGTGTCCTCCATGTTAATACGTCGTTGAAGATAGGCGATTTGTTCAGGACATTGATATCGTTGTTAGAGCCCGTCACCCCGTAATAAGCATGCCAAATCCATAGATCTGCGCTGACCACATCCTCCAGTATAATCGTAGAATGTCCATGGTCACCTCATGTATATTGCTCTTTCCAGGCCGTTGGACAATTCCACCATGCCCAGTGCATACAATCAACGCTCCCGAGCATCCCTGAAAAGCCGTGTTGTTCTTTGTGCATTGTGTGGAGTCGCTGAACATCAACAGTGGTCGGTTTTCTCAAATATCTGCTACAGAAAACTTCTACGACACACTGACAAAAATTCTTCAAACAATGGTTGGCAGTGGACTCACCGAGACATAAAATATTCATCAAACAAATCACCAGAACAACCATATGCCAATTGTCGTATTGCAGCAGTGCATTTTTGAAATGGTGAAAGACTAAAGAAACCAATCGCATCAAGGGTTTGGCGAAAATAGTCGGAGTGATTTCCGACGGCCTCCACGATCCGCAAAAATAAATCTCTCCTCATATGAAACCTACGCCGAAAAATATCATCATTGTAGGTGGGATTTTCAGAAAAATAGTCATGAACTAACCGTTCGTGACAACCCATGCGGTCTCGGTTAATATAGCGTCTTGGTCTTTTTTCACGGCGTCAGCTGGAGGATTTATCATGTAGTATGATTTGTTGTACTAATTTCAACATCTCTTCTTCAGCAGGATCATTCTAAATAGATTGCTTGAAATTATCTCGACTTTTTTTGTACTCCTCGTTATCAGAAGATGAGGAAATATTTGCAAGTGAAAATTCTTTCATTGGTTTATTTTTTTGTTTGAAAAATAATCGGGAAAATCGTTGGGATCTATTGAAAAAATATTTAGAGATAAATTTTAAGAGTTGAGAGAGTTTGGGGGAGAGAAATGAGTGTTTGAAGTGAAAAAATGATAGAAAAAAAGTGTTTAGGGGGTATTTATAGGAAAATGAGTAAAACTAGCCGTTAGGGACCAAAAGGATAATTTTCAGCCCCAACGGTATTCTAACAATAATATTACCGTTTAAGTAAATCTGACTGTTGAATAAAAATTATCCAACGATCAGATTTTGATTTTTAAAAAAAAATAAAAATGTCAGGCACTGAGCAGTTAGCCTGTCCTCCTGTACAGACTGGAACGCAGTAAAGCTTCTCGGTCTACAGGGCTAGGAATGAAGTGGGTTACCGTTCCTAGCTTTGTTGCGGGCAGCTTAACACACATGTTAATGGCCCCCACATCCTTATCAAAAAACCGAACGGTTGGACCCACTTCATACACGTGCCCCTCTCTGCTGCCTACACACACAAGTGACGAGAAAACTGTTTTCATGGAACTTTTCGGTTTTTGATAAAAAAAAATGCCTTCTCTCAGAATCACTCACCAATCCATCCTTGTTTGTAATTAAAAAGCGCCAAAGAATTTGGATCCGATTCTCGCTCTATCAACACATAGCATTACTGAGAGGTCTCAAAGTCATTTCCTTTGCTGTTTTTCTCAGGTGGGTTTTGTGTTGTATTTGTATTTCAGTTTCTTAATTTTGTGTTTTCTCAGTTTGGTTGCTGAGAAAGTCTGGGAAAGGAAAAAAAAAAGTGTCTTTTGGTTGTTTGGGGAGTTTCAGAATATTGGGCTTCTGCTATATTTGGAATTAGAAGCCGATTTGTTCGTTTAACAAATTGGGATAAGCAAAAGGTGGTATATTTTTTGCACGTAAACTTTCATCGATTTCATTTCTATGATTTGTGTTATTCTGGTTTGGAACTTTGAGCTCTTGTGGTACACTTTTTTCAATACAATATTATGTGGTTTAATTTATTCATCAATCGTCTTCTCTTGATAGTTTCAGATCTTGATCACACTATGGTAGGGTCCCTAAGGGTTGGGCTTTGCTTGATTCTTTTGTGTTCATAATTCTGTATATTTTATTGGATAACATGTGATTTTTTGTAGGTTGATCATCATGATGCTGAAAACTCATCTCTTCTTAGGTTCAATGCCTTATGGGAAGCCCATTACCGCCATAACTCTCTCCTAGTTTTTTCCACTGGCCGGTCACCTACTCTTTACAAGCACTTGAGGAAAGAAAAGCCGATGCTTACACCAGATATTACCATTATGTCTGTTGGAACTGAGATCACGTATGGTAATTCAATGGTACCAGAAGAAGGTTGGGTTGAAGTTTTGAATCAGAAGTGGGATAAGGATATAATTATTGAGGAAGCAATGAAGTTTCCTCAACTGAAACCTCAGGTGTGCTACTAAGAAAATAATGTTACTTGATTTGCTTATTTTAGATTTTGCTTGACAATGGAAACTCACTTTGAATCCCATAATTTTGTTTTCAAAAGCATTACTGAAGCGATTGATGTGGTTCATTTAGGAGAATTGTTTGGCAGTTTGCAACATTTTGTGATTCAAATGTGTGATAATGCAGTCAGAAACAGAGCAACGACCACACAAAGTAAGCTTTTTCATAGACAAAGATAAAGCGCAGACTGTGATGAAGAGTCTTCTAGAGATATTGGAAAAGCGTGGGGTAAGTTTAAAATTTTATTTTCCTGAGTAGAACTAGGATATTGTAATTTCTGGGGACAACCTTGGAAGTTTCTCTTATTTCTTCTCCCTCTTCTATTACATTCTCCTATCGTTATCCCATCTTTTTCTTCTTTTCTTCTTATTGCATTGATCGATTACTATTATGTATAAACTTAAGTTTTGGTCTAGTTGGACGTTAAAATTATTTACAGTGGACGCTTCGTTTTGGATATTTTACCTCAAGGTGCTGGCAAAGGACAAGTTCTTGCGTACTTGCATAAAAGGTTCAAGGCTGAGGGAAAGCTACCTGTTAACACCCTTGTATGTGGTGATTCTGGAAATGATGCTGAGCTCTTCAGCATTGCAGATGCGCATGGAGTGATGGTTGGTGCTTTGATTTTCTTCTATTATGGATGAGTTATCTAATGCATCATTTTATTGCAATATTTTGGTTTTCAGTGACATGATTTACTTCTAATTCCTATGTATTGCATTATGCTTTTTGCAGGTCAGCAATGCACAACAAGAATTATTGCAGTGGTATGATAAAAATGCTAAAAGTAATTATAAAATCATTCATGCAACTGAGAGATGTGCAGCTGGGATCATACAAGCCATTTGGTCATTTTAACCTTGGTCCAAATATTTCCCCAAGGGATGTAACTGACTTTTCACAATTCCAAGTGGAAAATGACACTGCCAGTATTGAAGTAGTGAATTTTTTCCTGTTCTACGAGAGATGGAGGCATGCAGAAATTGATAATTCTGAGATGTATTTGGCAAGTTTGAAAGCTGATTTGTATGTCTTACAAGCCTCTTTTCTTTGTTCTTTAGTATGTTACAATAGAAAAATTTCCTGCATATATTGTTCCACAACATGCATTCTTTTCTCCCTCCATTCTGGTTCTGTGAAATTTTTGTGTTTGGGATGTTAAGCTAAGCATTAATTTCTTAGTTGAAAGTAATTTGATTTACTCCTGCATTTTTAAGGAACATGTAGTATAAATGAACTAGATTGCATTAGTATTATATGGTCTCCTTTATAATAAACACCACTGCTGGAATTTCTTTCCTCTATTTCCTCGTTGTGATAATAGCTGTATTCCTGAGACTCTGCATGAATGGAAGAGTCTACCTTTAGGGTTGATGTAAATGCAAATGAGCTTTAGGTTTTACAGTTCTTTTTGACAGAAAATAATTGCCAGTCAATTTTCTGGCAAGTTTATATATATTGCCCTGCTTTGCTCTTATCCATTTATTTGTATTATATCTTCGCAGGATTGTTCTGGTGTTCTTGTTCATCCATCTGGTTCTGAGCGCTCTCTCTGGGACAGCATAAATGGAATGAGGAGTTTCTATGGTGACAAACAGGGCAAACAATTTCGGGTTTGGGTGGATCGCGTATTACCCACTAAGATTGCCTCAGATTCGTGGCTAGTAAAGTTTAATAAGTGGGAATTATCAGGTGAGGCAGTTACTATAAAATCCTCATGATATTGCAATGTTCTCTCTTGGCGGTTTCTTCCCATTGCTTTGTCTTGTGATTTTGCATAGTCTGTCATTCGTTGACACCAGGGTATATTTCGCTTCCTTCCCTAAAATCATGAGTGCATTCCTTTTTCTACTTTATATGACAGCAATTTTTTTCACATGGTTTAATGGAAGCATTGCATACCTTTTGGAGTCGAACACAGAGCTCAACACCGAAGCCCCAAAGTTACAGCACCAGTACCCTAATAATCGATGTTCAAAACCACGTCACAGGTGAGGTCTGTCAACTCGGGCTGGTGTGGGGTAGGGTGGGGGGTCAAATAGCTTCACTTGGACTTGGTTGGCACTCGGTTTCCATGCCTATATCCTACATATTTACCCACCAACACACACTAAGAAGTTGAGACTTTGAGAATGAAATCTTTGTGAAGTTCCTAGGTCCTTTTATAATCTAATAGCTACATCTCTACTAGCGGTCAACAAGTGAAACGACAAAGCCATAAACTACCCTACTTAGCATGCCTATCACCTTGTGTCCCACTGCACGGTATCGTCTCAATTCTTTTTTCATTTTTGCATGTGTGAGGCTATTCCAACTATAAAATCCTCATGATATTGCAATGTTCTCTCTTGGCGGTTTCTTCCCTTTGCTTTGTCTTGTGATTTTGCATAGTCTGTCATTCGTTGACGCCAGGGTATATTTCGCTTCCTTCCCTAAAATCATGAGTGCATTCCTTTTTCTACTTTATGTGACATTTTTTCATCTTATTATTGTTCTTTTATGGTTGGACTGAAGACTGTCCATTTTATTCAGCCTTATATCATCACAAATCATCCGCTGGGTGTCTAGTTGGGGTATCAACCATTCATGCAAAAAAAAAGCTTTTCAAGTGCCTGACATGTGGAAAATTCTGATACATTGCATGCACATGTCTTCTGTTCACTTTTTGATTTTTCCTTTTCACTATATTCACATACCAAACTCTAGAATTGGATGGTTTTCCTGATATTAATTCATTTGCTAGTCAACTGAACCTTCACTTCTTCAAATAACTGGTCCAACAGTTCTGTATATTGGAGTTTGCTGGCCATTCCATGTCATGGAAAATCCGAAGTTTTTATCTTTTCTGCCTTGTCTCTTCCTGATCTATTCATTTCCTATCGTTCTGTTATACCTAATTTATAAACTTTGAGTGCAGGCGATGAGCAGGAAGGTTGTGTGACCACCTGCGTAATCAATCTGAAGGTAACATTCGCAAATAAACTCTCTTTTTTCTCTCCTCTCAAAGAATGCTCATTGTACAAGATGGATTTTTTATGTTTCGTCAGGTTGGTTCTGGAGGTGCAACCTACATGCACGTGCATCGGACGTGGTTGGAAGGATCTGCAGCCAAATATCCGTCATCCTGGTTTTTCTAAGACGTGCTTCAGATTCGTTGGTGGTTGATGCACATAACACATTCTTCTGCAATAACGAACAATGAAGACATTTAAGTTCCATTTTTGTATTTTTCTTTTATTCATGTAACACCACCAACGCTGTCAGAATCTCGCTTTCGCGAGTCACTGATCACATGAAATCGACAGTAACGTCCAAGACATTTTTATGCCAAGTCTCGTTCATTACACATTTGATATGCTTCTGCATTATGGCCATAAGTTGGATACTTGCCTGAAAATTCTGACCCTTGAAACAAGCTGCGAACTTTGCTTTAATCTTTGTAAGACATGTTAGTTTCTCTTGTAATAATAGGACATGATTGCTGACAGCATGATGCGGGTAAGATGGTTGAACTTAATTTCGCGGCCATAGATGAAGATGGTTTACATTTGTGATTGAAATTGTTGTTTGTAACATTCCTTTTAGTTTCTAACAGATTGTTTGGATGGAGGTAGACAATGGATTATGGATTCCTGTTTCGTTTTAGTTCATAACTGCAACACCCATTTCTTGTCCAAACAAACAGAAAATAAATGGCAGTAACGTTAAGAAGCGTTCTGCAATAGAAAAACGGGAGGAGCCAAAAAGTCCCAACCGGTGGCCTTTTGATCTGCAGTCAAGTGCTCTACCACTGAGCTATAGACCCCGTAGCGCTTCGATGCTCTTTAATTCCAACCATTAAAATTAAAGTAATATAATTTTTTTTCCCACAAAACCAATAACTCTTGCGTCAATCAATGTGGACGAACGATATTTAAAAAGACTCTATTACCTCGACTGAATTTTTCTATTTGTCTCATTGTCCGCTAGAAAGACCAACCGAGCTGGATTGTCTAAAAGTAATACCATACATTCTTGGAATCAGTCTAAGATCATGTAAAAAGACTGTTTCACATGATTTTTTTCTTTAATGTTAAAGAACCAAATGTTAAAAATTTACTACAACAACCTTTTATGAATAGTGCCTCCTCGTTTAAATGTGCAAAAGAGTCCATAGTCACTCTTCCATCTCATGAACTCAAAGATTTGATCTTTGGAGAAACGTCAATGGCTCCGAGGATGATGTATGGTGTGGTGTTTCTTTCCTTCTCATGTGCCTGCTTCATGCTCCTCCACCTCTTCCTCCACCCTGTCTTCTACTTCACTTCCTGATCGTCACTCGTCACAATGGGTTTGTCAAGGTTTTTGTCCTTTTCTTTAACATACTTGAATTTTTTATCGTATTAATGTAATGGGTTTGTGTCAAATTTTTTGTACTATTATTACATGATGTAGTCCTATATATTGTATGTAGAAACCAAGTGTTATTGATCCTTATGTCTTTTTTTCTTCCAATTGTGTTGGGTGGGAGAAGGTTTTTGGTTGTGGTAATGTATGATTATTGTGTATTTGTACTGTTTAAAATGTGATTCTAAACAGAGGATATTTGTAAATGATGTGTTGAGGCTCTTATTGGTACTGTTGATCTTGTAACAAAATCGTGTTTTGAAACCAAAGCTCGTAAGCTAAGGTGAATTACTAATCACCACTTAATTTTTGGGTGCAATTCTGGATCTTAAAGAAGCTATATAACCTAAAATCAAGCAATGCAATTGAAGTATGAGAATTTGGGATTGGTTGGTGATTTCTAATTGGTAAATTTAAGATGTTGATGTAAATTTTAGTGCATTAGTAAGTTTTAAGGTTCTTGGAGCATGTGCAATGCTTAGACAAGAGTCTGATTATATCAGTATCTATCAAACTCTCATTTATTAAATCCTCTACAATCATCGTTAGCATTTATTCAATGTACAATGGGGCCTACAAATTCTCCACACATCATTTAATTTATTCACAATATATATTTAATAATAAATATATTTTTTCACAAAAATATTTAATACTAGAATGTGTTTTAAAAATCATATTTTGAAATTAATTTGAAAAAAAGAGAAATATGTTAAAAAGAACTAATTATGTTAAAAAAATAATTGGAGTAGACAAAAAGAATCAACTAATTGGAGTAAGGGGGAAAGAAATTGAATAGAAAAGAAGAGAAAAGAAAAAATGATAATAAATAAAAAAAATATATTTTGGAAGCAATTGTATAAGTGTACTCACTCATTACTCATTAGACCACACTACTAAAAAGATTAGACTCTCCACAATAGGAATTAATACAATGGAAATCTAATGAACCTTCTATTAGACTCACATTGTAAATGTCCTTAAGAGTTTAATGTAGAAGACATCTCATCTTTTGTTGAGCTCACTTAATGTATTAAGCACATGCCTACTTGACTCGTTGTAATTCTCTCTATTATGTTATATTTGATTCAACTCTTTGATTTAACTTATTTCAAAAATTATACACACTCCAACAACATTTTCTATCCCACTATTTATTTTATTATTTTATTACTAAAACTATATATTAGTCACATGGTTATGTTGAGATCAATACAAATGAGAAGGAAAAAGTGACAAAATATTGATATTGAGCTCCAAGTGGCTCCAGCTACACATTAAAATGCTATAGCACTCCAAAACTAATTGAATAATTCGTGAAGTCTCCTCTTAGAGATGTCATTTTGACATGGAGCTCCATAACATGTGGAAAGAGGCTCTCTTATAAATTAAAGAGCTTCTTGGATATGCTCTAATAGTCGTCCTCACTTGAAAATATTTAGTAAATGTCTACAATGGTATCTATTGTTGAGCTTGATCTATAGTCTGATCGTGTTGATCTGTCTAATCCTTTTTTTTTATTCGGGTCTCGCTGAAACTTGATAATGATGTGATGATTGTTTTATGTTGATGGTGCTTTATCATTCTTGACACGAAAAACTATTGTTTGTATACCTCTGGGTGCCTTTGGGGGTATGCTTTGCATTGTGCTAATGCGAATATTGGATTATGATTACCTCCTTTTTAAGAACTAGAGGTTCCTTGGTTTGGAGTGGATATTGCTATCTTCCAAAGGATGGATTATAATGACTTTTTCAAGATTGATTCTAAGTTAGCAGTAGATATTTGTACCTCCTAATGACCTTGATCAGGAAGTCAACAGAAGAAGATTGTGAGATATTCGTCAATTAATTGAATCTAATCTTGGTTTAGCTGGGTAGTGACATCTTTAAAGAGACTAATAGTTGCGCCTATTGGTTGAATAAAAGTGGTTTAGATCAAAATTATGGTCCGCGTCAAATTTTTGTACAGTTTCAATAGACCCGGTTGTATAGCGTCGAATTTTTCAATTAATAATATCTCTTATCTTTATTGTCGGGCCAATCTAATTGAGTCGATAATAATACTACCTCTAAGTTAAATCTGCCATAATGAAATTATAGTCGGAGTCGCTTTGTCCTTTTCATTGTCAAAAAAGGTTAATATAAAAAGATTCAAGTCTTATATACAATAAATAATTAGATAAGTGAATAGATGGAAAGATGTCATTACGATAGTGGGAGGGGAAATGTGGCAGCTGCCAATAGGAATACAATCGCTGAGCAGAGGTATGGTGGGCCGTCTCTGAAAACGGTTTGGGATTGGAGACCAAGCCCAGAACTGTTAAACTCATTGTCGATGACGTGCCAAAATTCAATTGGCTATTGCCACGTCACACGTTTGGATAGCTGAAACGGTCTCTAGAAGCCCAAAAGCAGTCAGTTGATAAAGTTAAAATAGCTAATTTTCTCCACCCAAACTTCTAATCCCCTTTTATTTCCCCTTCTTTTTTGCCTTTTTATATAAAAAAGCTGCCCTACCAAACCTATGTTTTCATACACGTTGACTAAGTTAGCACTATTTTTCGAGTCAAAACAATATTATTTGCCCTAAATTAGAGAGTTCTCAGCCAATTTTTTATGTCAAAAACCATTTTAATATTCTAATCTCAATTATGGATTCTAATTAACAACCTAATTTTGCCTAATTGATGAGAATTTGTCCTGTCCATGAGGGAGAACTACATGTAAATTAATGAAAAGGAAGTACTCATTAATTAGTAAATTATGGATCAATTTCCTAGATGGAAGGTTAGTTAAACACAATAAAGAACACGAAATCAAAGGGATAAGGAATGAGAGCCGCAGTTTTTATTAATTGGGATGTCTATAAATAACGAAATGTTTACAGTTTAATGTCATCCTCAACCTCTCTATAGTCAATACCAAAATATATATGTTTTAGGGGTTACAATTCAATGTCTAATAATTAAATGATATTATAGGTAAAGAGTCTTTTTCCTTGCTGTTTATAAGTTTTGTTCATACATATAATATTTCCAACAACTTTGTTCTCCCTCCTAGTATTGTTGTCCTAAGAAATGTTCTCCCAAGTCTTGTCTCTTCCTTCACAGAGGATGTTTGTTGTTGTTTATGGTATGGAGAAGAGCTGTTTCTTGTAACAACGTTGTTTTGTTGGAACCAAATTAAGAAAACGGAAAAAAAGGAAAAAAAATGGAGAGTAATTCTTTGAGTCTTGGTTTCATGGCGGCTTTTGCAGTTTCAGGAAGTGTAGTTCTCATTGCACGCCAAGTCCACAAACGTCTCCTCTCTGATTTCATGAAAAAGATGGAATTCGAACTCGGTTCTGGTATGTATTCATCAATTTCTCTGTTCCCGTTAATGCTCCAATTCCCGAAGCATTTCTTAGTATAACAAAGGTTGAATTTTTTTTCATTCTATAGGGTCAAGAAGGTCTGGTCAAGGGAAGAAGAGGGTGAGATTTGCCGCCGACGTAGTGGAGCCGTCGTCGAACAACAAGGAGTACCGGCGGAGGCATTTGAGAATGGATCAAGAAGACGGTGAAAAAATAATGGAGGCATGCCAGTGAATAGGCAGATGTTTTACAAGGGGATTATTGAGTACAAAACCCTTAAAGGGTATAATCACGTATCACCTCGTTTTTAACCCTCAAGAACATAATTAATAATACTGATCTGAAGTGGTTGGTGTGGTCTCCATCTTCCACCATGTAAATTTTGCAGTTTCTCTTTTCTTTTTGCGTTTTTTTGTTTCTGTTTCTTCTTTGAAACTTTTCAGGGAATAAGTGTGTAAATTTTCTGTTAATTCAGGTATTTACAGTTTGTTTAATTTAGTTTCTCTGTACAGATATCTCCAGATGTCAGAGAGGTTAAATCTGAAATGGATATTGTAAATTTGTAATTGTAGAGTCCTAAAAAATAATGAAGGGTCAAGTTCTTTTTTTTTTTTTTTTCTAAGTTTTAAGCTTTTTTGAAATCTTTGTTCTGGTTGTGCTGAAAGTTGAGTTAGCTCCAGGAGAACAATTTTACAGCAATGGAAGTTGAAAGCTGTCAATTTCCCTAGAATTCATTCATAATCAGTGACGGAGCCAGAAATTCAAGGGAATAGGATCAGCACAAACACTTATCGGCATACGAAACCCCAACTCCAAGAGCAGAGGTAGGTCGGCGGTGATAGTAGGAGTATTCCAAACCTTCGGTGAAATCGGCAGACCCCACCTCTCTCCGCCACCACTTATAATGATATTATTTTAGCACAATGCTTTGCAACTTTTCTTGCTTTTGGTTATTAATAGATAAGTAATATTAGTAATGTTTATAATTTTTAATATCAAAGTTTTTTAATATAAACATGAAAAGTTTGATTTCATTTCAACAAGAACAATTGGGCGGAAAGCATCTGGAAATTCACCATAACATGTGTGATTGACTATAAAGGTCATTTGCTGGACAAGGAACAGTTACAGTACTGTATTCAAGGATTACCTGGAAGCAGATGCCAGTCAACTTTTCTTGTTTCTATTTGGTGTTTTGAGAGAGTAGAAACTAAGACATTATTTACGTTTTCACGACCCAAAAAAAAAAGAATTATTATGTTTGTACGAAATCTGAAATTTCCTCGAGCAATTATTTTCCCCGTGTGAAATCAAAGTACAGAAAGGAAGAAAAACAGAATAGCCGTAAACAAGCCACTTTGCTCTTGCTAATTTTTGGATTATTTGCTTATAGCTAAGTGACGTTTTTATTTTGACATAAAACTGTAACATTCTAAATCAGTTAGCGCCGAAGATGAAATCACTATGGTTGAAATCTTGATTTCTGGTTTTCTATAAATTGAGGAATTGAAGCCGAAACAAGGCTTCATAAAGGAGAAGAGACAGATATATCTGGTTTTTGCTTGATATTTGCAATTATCTAGGATCAATTAAACTGTTTATGAAGAGCAATTAATGATGAACAGAAGACCAGGTGTACAATATCCAAACAATTTTGAAGTGTTCTGTTGTTTTACACTGTCAAAACATCCTGACCAATGAAGACATGAAGTAGTAAATGAAAGCGTTGAGACATGGACCAAGCCCGTCAGGACTGACCAGACGGGAAGCCAACTGAAACTTACGAAGACCATGTGGCTTTGATGAATAATGGATCTTGGAAAACTTGCCGTTTCAGTGTTCAAAGCCAATCACCAGGCACTTCCACATGCAATAATTGGCTTCAAGGCAAGTACTATTTGTGTTAGATAATATGGCGATTTAGGATACGCGGAATAACAAGAGTAATCGCACAATAACACAAGATTTACGTGGTTCGATCAATAACCGATTTACGTCCACGGATAAAGCACAAGTAATTCTACTATTCAGAGTAAAAAATAAGCACAATGGGTTACAACGACGTTCAAAGGCCTCCCAAGACTTTCTCAAGCCCCCCTTATATAGTTAACAAGTAATACAAGTCAAAACTAATTAGAAAAACCCCAATTGAAACCCTAAATTCCGTCAGATTTGGTTATACGGTCAAGGAAGCAAAGACACGGGCACGACTCTTCGACACACGGCCATAAATCGCGTCCGTGTAGCTCCAGAAAACTTGACAGGAAAGACACGGGCAAGGACACGGCCGTGGCCAAAGCCGTGTCCGCCCAGTTCTCTTCTCTTCTGGCTCCAGTGAATTACACGGTCAATTTCACGCTCGTGTATCTCCCCGTGTCCATCCAACACCTCTTTTTCTTTCACAAATCCGTCCTTCTTTGGCTTGTATCATTTCCCATAAGATTTTGGCTTCAATTTTGATCAAGAAATTCACTCAAATCTCAACAATTTACAAATGTTTGCCTTTTCTGAAATTTTGTGGTCCTTGTTCACTTTGTGTTAATGTTAGGTAAAGTAATTGAGTTCAGGTTAATGTAGAACATGTTCAGTACTTTTATGGCCATTCAGTTTAGTTGGTTGTAAATAGCAGAAATATTAATGGTGGGTTGATGTTGTATAGTTGATGGGGATAGAGTTTTCCCAGTGGAACAGAGTTAAGAGAGAACGTAATGTGTTAGGAACCCTCTCCGATGACGAAAGAGTTACTCTTAGGGATTGGATTGGTCTTAAAAGTGTAGGAATAGAAATTGAAGTTGATTCAAATCAGAATTGATTATTAAAGGACGAGAATCAAAATCAACATGATGTTTCTAATATCATTATTGTTATCATGTTTTAATTTAGTATAGAATCGGAATTTAATTTTCACAAATATATGTTTGGTTTTTATCTCATATTTAGTAAGCTCAAAATAATAATGCAATCATAAAAACATTTATCGGATTCATTCTAGACGGCTAATGATTATGCCACTGATTTACTTTTGAACCACCACACCAACCATGACCTCTGATCATCGAGTCATCCTTAACTCTGAATTATTAAGCCACTTGTGGCTCTTGACCATCAAGCCACCCTCATCCGGTGTTGGTGTCTCCCAAATTGAGGGCCGGTTTCGCGGTTCCCGCTGGTTGCAGGGGTGTCTGGTCGGAGATGTGATGCAGAATTTTCCTTGGTTGGTGGTTCTTTCGGTCTCCCTTTCGTCGGCCGACATGGGTTCAGATTGGCTTTACTTTATTTTTTTGCATGTCTTAGATTTGTAAAAAGAAAAAAAGAAAGAAAGAAAGAAAAAAGAAAGTGGTGTAACTTTCTTGTCCTCTCCAATTTATCTCCAATTATGATCCGATTAGAAACGAAATCAGTTACTGAATTGAATTGCCAACCAAAATGTACTGTATTGCAAGTGAGGTTAGTTCTCCAAAATTGACGACAGTGAGAATTGGTAACAATCTTTCAAACAGACAATAATGACATTAGAGTTCCAAATCATTTCAAATACATAAACAAGTGTTATTTATTTTTGTATAGTAATGATAGCTACATTTTTTTTAGTATAATTGATGAAGGGTGGTGATCAGAGATGGACTTAGTATTAGCATTATTTTATATGATGCATCGGAGACGGGTTTAGTGCCTTTAATAAAATGAATACAAAACGATATTGACACTAAGGTCATCTCCGATCACCACCCTTCATGAATAATTAATTGTCTGTTCAATTATTCAAAATACATAAAACAGTTGAAAGGGAAAGTCGCAAGCGACCAAGTCTTTAACATCATAGTTGAAGTGTTTCTTGATATAATGATGATCCACTTGGAACAAAGCTAGGGCGATTCGTTTTGTCTTAAACAAGGGTAAACAGAGACATTCTCTAACAAAACAGTAGTAGCTGTCTTAATCAGAAATAGAGGAACCAAATCAACAACTATGTTGTTTAAGTTACTCCAAAAATCTAAAACCTACAACGATCTGCATTCAAATAGACATGTGGGTTCCAATTATTGGTCAATATTTACAAATGTAAACCACAATAATTGATGTCACAACTAAAAATCATTTGCACAGCGTTTTCACTTCATTTCTAGCCAATTGAGTCGCTATCTTTGGTGAAAATAAACTTCATTACAAGGCAACAGGGTCACATGTTTCATGATTAGGTGGCGATACACCGAGTTTGGTTTCATCTTGGTATCATTATTTGGAAAGAAACATCAAAGATTAGTGAAATGTTTGCTTCTTTGTTGTTTCATTAATAAAGCTAGAGAATTCTTGAATTGGTGTTCAATTATTAGTGGATAAGCTCTAGAATTTGCGTTTTTTCTTTTCTCTATTCCGAGATGGACGTATATCACTAATAAAGTATAATTTGACTTGTATTACCGCGACGCAATTGTTTAGGAGAAGTCTGCTCGGATCATTGAGCAAGCACCTTATAATCCTGAAGCAGGTATTTAGAATACTGATAAATAATTTTATCTATATTTTCATTGATAGTTAAAATAATTTCTTAGTTGTTTGTTTTTCAATTTTCATCGGTCTAGTCTGCCACTAAATCTCTTTTTTTTTTTTAATTTAATGAATATCGGCACTCTAAATATCTTTTAATAAAATTATTGTGATTCTTTTCCCCCTACCAGATTAGAGTTTTTCTCATAGTATAAAATTAAGAAAGACTAATTAATGTAAGTTGGTCCAAGTGAATTAAAGCTTCGGTCTCTTAGACAACCAATCGGATTTAATCCTTATGAAACATGTGGTGTTTGTGTATAAAGTGTATAGTGTTGAGAGAGTCATCTTCCACTTATGAATCTCTACAATATATGAGAAGAAAAAAATATACCGCTTATTCTAAATCTTTTTAAAAGAAAATTAGGGAAGCCTATGATCTTCTGCATCAATTTTCTGCGAATTCTAATATAAGAGCATAATTTGTTACATTCGTATAAAGTTGTCTTTTTTATTATGTGGCGTGTATTCGCATATGCTTTATATAGAGGTTAGGAAAAGCAACAAGGCCAAATCAATTAATAGAAATTGACAAACAGGCCTAGCCCTTGTCGACTGGTGGCTAAGTTTAAGTGAAGCAGTCCAATTTGAAAATGATTTTCGTACTCATAGAGCTGATGTGCACCAACTAGACATCTTCTCCAAGTTTTTGTTTATTTCTAATTAATGCAAAACAAATCGGTCTCAATTATAAGATTTTGTTTTAATATTATGTAGAACTGGCTGTCCCACGAATTGGATATAGACTAAATACCACTAATTGTAAATTTGATACAAGTGAGTATTCACACTTCAAATATCGAAATTTTGAATTCGAGATGTGCAATAAATGGAATGTGGTTATTCTAATGATTTTCACATATTTATGGGATTGGGGGCACCCTTTGTGAGGTTCATCATGATATATTGAAAAATAATCGAGTATTAATATGAGCTCTCAGATTGGATTTCTCTTGCAATAAAAAGTATATCAAGGAAAACAAGTGAGTGATAATAATAATAATAAACCACAATTGAATTGTTATAAAAGAAAAGGTCAATAATGTTTTTATATTAAAAAAAAGGTATATGGAACCATAGAATTGGCCTCAGCGGTTAATCATCTTCACCTAAAACGGAACATTTGGTTCTAAATTCAAGCTCATTCGGAAAAGGGAAGTGTTTTAGAATTATCCTTGCGACGTTTAGTAAAAAAAAAAGAGTATACGGAAAAGAATAATGGCTATATTTGTCGCCACTGCTCTACTTCAAAATGTCAAAAATAATGGTAGAATTGGTTAATGACTATCCTTTTCTTCAGTTTTTGGTTAGCATTCGTTATGCACGATTTTTTTCTTCTTCCTTATTTGAAGTCTTATGGCAAGGAAAGAGTTAATTTGATGCTTCTTTTGTTTACTATTAGGTTATCGCGAATTTGAGAAGGAAATTAAATTCTTCAAGTATTTAAGAGTTCTTAATCAAATATGTGCAAGTTGAATTCTTGATTATAAGTTTATAGAGCCAATTTTTGGTTATTAGCATGTTCAGATTGAATTCTTGATTTTATAGCATAAAATCAATCATGTGCTAATTGATATCTAAATACTTGATCCAAGTTATTTTTAGTTAATTATAACTTTGTATCTGTTAAATGTTATTTTAACCATCGAAAAGAATACAATATTCGCCTTAATGAAGATTGCCAACCTAAAGTAATATGTTTTATCATTTGAAACTCACACCACCTTTTTTTTTTGTTTATATCAAATTCATCGATCATCACGGCCAGATACAATTTACAAATCAAATGAATTTCACATAGAATGAAATATTTTTCATAAAGTAAATTGATTCACATATTGGCAATGTTTAAAAAATAGTAATTATACTTACAAACTTAAAATGTTCTTTTTCTTGATTTTAATTTTGAAGCAAAATTTTCAAAATATAAATTTAAAGATCTCAATCTCTAATCAATAATCTGATTCATAATGATTTCTCATTACTCCTATGTGTTTATTACATTTCTGGCTTTTTTTTTATTGATGCTCCAAAATGTACCATGTTAATGTTGAAAAACGGATCTGATCATGACAGTGAATCCAAATCAGAATTGGGATCAATATCCAATGAATCCATAATCCTGATGGGCTTTAGTAAATGAACTCTATATATATTATAAGACAGTTTACCTAATACTTATATAAATAAGTATACTAAAATCCTAATTAAGATATGCTAGTTAGTCATTACACACAATACAAAGACAAAAAAATTCCCCTCTAGGTGCGTGCGCCATCGGCCTTGGTAACTAGAAGGAGAAAAAGTTCTTCATGGCACACTCTGTTCATTATTGAAAGAGATTGTTATATTAGTTTTTAGACTGCGAATATATATCATACTCCCGCCATTAATACAAGTGTGATTCGTAACAACTGGTAATAAGTCATTTTTTGTGTATCTAATTAAATTTTTTTAATGCTTTTATGGAGATAGTATCTCAATCCTTCTATTTAATTGTTTATTGTTTGTTTATGATTGGTTACCGTCTGTAAAATTTACTAAGAATATGAAACTAAAATTTTTTGGCATTTCATCTCGTCAATTGTAAAATGTGAAAAAAGAAAACAAAAAAGTTAAAGCGAATTGCTGAGTCAAGTGCGACGTCGTACTACAGTGAAAAGCCTTTTAAGGATGTAGAAAAGCCAGCAACGCCACATCCAGGTTCGTACTTTTCTTGACTACAAAATCCCAGTGTAGCTCCACTCGCGGATTTGTAGCGTTACAGGATTTTCTATGGACCAAGCACCGCCATCCGATTCCTATTTCTATTTCGATTTCCACCTTAAAATTTATGAATAAAACACCCTCTTAATACACCAGCATATTTTATTTAAAAAAACGTACTCAATTTATTATTAATTTGTAATTTTTTTTAATTTACTAAAAGTAACGCAGTTTTTTTTGGTAATTACAAGTTTAGTTTAATTATTAGTTGACTGAAATAAAAACCAATAGTATTTTACTAATTATTAAAACTTAATTGCATGTACTCATTTTAGTCATTTCAAAAACCATTTTTTTTTCTCTTTTTAAGCTAAAAAACCTGAAACGGCGACGTTTTAGTTTTGAGCCCAAAAAATAATAGGAGAATGGATTTCGACGTTATTGAACCTTATTTCATAATTATTCAGTTAATGAAAAAAGTCTAATACGATTAATCATTATCTAAATTTCATAATATTGCAACTTAAAGTTGAGAAATCATTACTAATTTTTTTTAATGGAATCATTCCTAATTGTTAAGGCATCGACTTTTTGACGACCACATAATTAGTTATCTAACAACCAGAGATGGCAGATATATGGATAACTAATTATTAACATTTACAATGTTAAAGCAGTTGATCGTTTCAACCATTAGTAGGGAAAATATTTTCCAGGTAATTAGTTTATTTTATTTTTGATAAGTTTTTGGGTAATTAGTTTTGCTTAGTTACATAAATCAACAGTATTTTGGGTTTTGTAAGATTAGATGATAAGTGTACTCAAACATGTTATTGCGTGCAATATTTGTGTATTTTTAGTAATTTAAGATAAAATATATGAATTGCTAAAAAATATACATATGTGTGCTTTTCTAGTAAAATTTAAAATAAAATATATGATTTTATGTCAAGTAGCGATGATTTGTAATAGAGCTGGGCATTCAATTCGAATCATTATAGATAGGTAGCCATTCACTGAAGTTGCCAAAGTTATTAAAAATAAAATATATAATATATATCGTTGATCGATTAAGAATAACTTGTTTATTTTTAAATTGTAATTAGTTTTTTAAACAATGTGCAATTTGTGATATGATTATCGATATAAATTAACTGAGTTCTCAAATTTGAGGCTGAAAAGGATGCAAATTAATAACTAAAAGTGGTTTGAAGTTGAAAGAATATGTAAAGAGGACGGCTTGTGAAATCTAAAAGGAATAACAAATTCCCAATTGTGCAAGCACGTCTCACTTATCTGACTTGGAATCCACAAATTTAGGTCTCAGGTGTTTGGGCACATTGACATACCGGACCAGGTTTCTACCCACAAAGTTGTTCCTTAACTAACACATCTGGAAGATTAAGTCGACTTTGATTACACAACGATACAAGAAACAAAATTATTATGCTTATAAACCAAATCAGATGTTTATTTGTTTTCGCCTAACTCATTCTGAACAACCACCTAATTAACTTGGAAAGTAAAACTGTCTTCATTTTAAGTTCGTCTTTTTTAAAAATAAAAATAATAGGTTTGCTTGGCAAAATATAGTTGACGAATTGTTAAATTTAATCAATTGCATGCTTGAAAAGTATGAAAATTGACATGACTTTTTAAAATTATATTTAAAAATAACATGTAAGTGGTGTTTGATTCTGTATATTAAAATCGTTTATCAATATTCATGTATACCGTGAAACATGCTAATTAATCAATTTTTGTACGGAACAATCTATAAATCTACTGTATTATAATCTTCACCTATTATTGATCACTCAATTAATCAAAATTAAACGCTACTCATCTTCAGCTAACAAACACGGCGTTAGAGCAGCTAAATATAAAAACAAAATCCCTGTAGTTTTGCCTTATAAATTATTTTTAAAAGGAAAATAAAAAAACAAAATCCCTTTATATTTAAAAACATTTTTGAAAGCTAAATTGAGTGTGTGTTAGTGTGTACCAATTTGTCACTTTCTGTATTCCTCTCTTTCTTGCCTCTGCTGTTCCCTCCTCACGTATCTCTGTCGCCAAGCGTTTCTCACTCCATCTCTCTCTCTCTCTCTCTCTCTCTCTCTCTCTCACTCTCTATAATAACACCACCACCAATTTTTCATATAATTTCCCATATTAACACCATCTCTCCATCTTTCAACACTCAAACCTCTCTCATCATCCACAAAACCCCAAAAAATCTCTCCCTTATTTCCTCTCTTTCTCTCTCTGATCTCTCCACCACTATTCACCAAGCTCTAATTTTTCTTTTTCCATTCTAATAATAATAGGAAAAGAAGGCCATAACCACACACACACAACACCAAGGAATTAAAAATAGCACACAACCCACCTATTTCTCTAGGTGGTTCGACCATGCCATGGATTTTTCTTGTTCTTGATCTTGATTTCGTCGCGCCTTTTCTTTCAATTCTTGATTTTCTTGAAAATTGATTTTTTTTCAAGAAAATCAAGAATTTTGAATTTTCTGGATCAGGATCAAGAACCAAGAACGTTGGCTTGATTCTGTATTCATTGCTATGTCGCGTCGTCAAATGTTAATTCGCTCGACCCCGCCGTCGCCTTCCACGAATAAGCGCCGTCCTCTGCTCAACCACAGCCACTCCTCCGCTTCCTCCACCTGCAGTGTCCGTTTGGCGGAGGTCGCCGGCGGCACCACGGCGGAATGTGCCGCCATATGCTGTTGCTGCCCATGTGGGCTGGTCAACCTGTTAATTCTGACCATGTACAAGGTCCCGGCGCGGCTGTGCCGCCGTGCATGGCGGAGGAAGAAGCGGCAGCAGCTGATTAAAAAAGGGTTGTTGCCGGCGGGGACTCGGAGTTGCAAGTGCGGGTATGACGACACGGAGATGCAGATTCACCCGATGGCCGGCGCCGTCATTAATGGAGTCAAGTTCGACGATTTTGAGGAGGACGAGGAAGCAATGGTAAAGTTGGAGAAGGAGATGTGGGAGACGTTTTACGCGACGGGGTTTTGGAGAAGTCCGTCTCAGAGAGAACCTCCGAAGAAGCTTTCGAGTTCTGCGTCTCATAGAGAAACTTCAATGGCTCCTTTGGTTAATATTTGAAAACAAACAAGTCATTAGCAGTAATTCTTCTGCAATGGAAAACTCAAATTACCCTTAAAACAACAAATGAACTCGACCAAATATTTCAGTAAATAATTTTTCTCCTTTGTTTGTTTGTTTTATGATTGTGTGTGTTGGGGTATGGTTGATTGTTCGGAATGATTCATGATCAAGAGGGATTCTTCTCATAATTCTCGTGAAATGTTTTATTTTTAATTTTTTTTGTGTGTTTTGTGGTGTTTAATGACTTTTAAAATGTAAATTTGTGGTTGATAGTGTGATTAACTGTTGTGATTTACAGGGAAGAGTTGAATGAAAGAGAAAAGGTGATCTTTTGATGTGAGAATGCTGTGAAGTGCAATACTTTTCTTGGCTTGATGTTGGATGATGATTACATTAGTGGGTTTGTTGAATGTGTTGGGGTGAAAAAGATCAGATTCTTTTTGAGTAGAAACATAGAGACAATAAGAAAGATACAAAGGCGTCGATCTTTGAGTGTATCTAGATGCGTTCTTGACTTTCGGGTTTAACACAATTGAAGTCATTCTTGAAATTAATTAGTCTTTTAATTTCTTCTATCTATGAGTCTTCCCAATTATATAATTTAACTAATAAATATTATAGTTTAATTATGTGGAGCAGAGTGAGCAACATGTTAGTGTATTGACTTAAAGTTTGTTTTCGTAATTTATGCGGTTCATTTACAGATTTTTTCCTTTAAACAAGTTTTTTTTTTCTAAATTTTGAAATCCATGTTCGTTTTTAACTGATCAATTAATTGTTGAGGCCACCATATTTATATTAGTCAACCTACTAATTTGTTGATAAGTTATACCGACCCAATCACACTGTGATTAGGTCTTTTTGCTTGGTTTCAAAATTATTTTAGAGTGTCAAGATATGAATATATCAGTTTGATTCTTTGGAATATTTCCTACCACGGTTGCACAGCTAGTCTTCTCCTTGGTGCAGGAAAAACAAAACGATGAACTGGCCTCCTAATTAATTATTCTGTTAAAAAGTCTACGAATATAACTATTTTTTCACTTTTTGGATCACATAAACGAGCTAAAAGATAGTTCCAAATTAGGTATATATTGGCATCTAGAGTTGTTTAACCATTATCTGCCAAAACCATTTGAAATTAAAGCAACATTATGTAGATGATTATGGAGTTTTTTCGTATACACACTTTTAGATGATTATGGAATTGATTGATTTGCATTACAGAAGCTTTCATTTTCTTTCTTCATACACTTATGCATCACTTAATAACTAGAAGAAGCAAAAAGTGATATTGTTATTGCGACTCGTGAACAACCATGGCACTTGCAACTCGCCTTTATCAAAAGCAGCCACGAACTTCCTACACTAGATTTTCCACCTTTTTGTACTCTGAAATCTAAAATATAATGCTATGTTAGTATTTGCTTTTGCTTCATATATTCATAAATATCACTTTAAATTATCGAATTAACAATTTTTTTAAAAAAAATTGAGGAATTAGGTTGTAGATTTAATGAATTAGATAAATGATATAACAAAAAGGCAAAAATATAATTCGAATCAACATAAAAAAGATGAAGATATCGTTTATTTTTTTAGATAACGTATTGATTAAAGTAGTTCTTTTCTTAACGAAGACGTGCTTGGTTTTCAACATATTGATTTGATAAATTACTATTGAAAAAAAAGAGTGTCAATTTCTCTACTATTTTACTATGTAATCTACCATGATACAATCTACCCTCAATTTACAAAAATTAAACACCAATGTAAATCCCCTATTGATTTGAGTCATTATATTGATTTATTGTTGAAGTTGGTGAAACATTTTACACAAGAGAAGTGTTGCACAGTTGCAGCAGCAAGTGTACTTGAAAATGCTGGAAGTTTTGTGAGGTGTATATAAGCTAACAACAAGTCACTGTCAAAATGTAGTGGCAATTTTTTGAAGGGTTTTGTTACAGCCACCAGGTGGTTCTGAGCAGAAACTGCAAAAACTGAGGAAATGAGCGTGTAAACTGTCCTTTTTGTTGCTCGTGTGGGTTTGGGTCCCCAACCTATCTGTCCCATTTTGTGCTTTCCATTTTACCCCTTCTCTTCCACACCCACCACTCTACTTTTCCATTTTTATCATGCATTTATTTGAGATAAATTTAATAGATGTAAGTTATAAAAATACATTATATAGTAAAAAATATAGAGAATGCATGTATTTTTAAGAGCATACTGACTTTATGCAAAATTAATCTACTCTAAATAAATACTCCAAGTTCATTAAAAAAATTGACAAAGAAATGATTTGTCTAAAGTAGAGTGTCTGATTTTGATACATTGGGTGTCAGATAGCAAAAATATATTACAGATTAACAGATTACATAATAAAAAAGTAGAAAAATTGATACGTTTTTTAAAAATCATAATATACTGAATATACAATTTACCATATCTAAATGCAGTAAATGAAGAACTCCACATTTCAAATAGAATAATTTATGTTTTAAAAAATATTATCCTCTAATTTTTTCACTGGACGATCTATTCATATAATTTACTTGTGACTAAATCTACCTCAAAAATTTCCTAATTACTGTACTAGCTTGGGTAGATTTTTAAGTTTTTCAACCATATTAAATAAATAATGGCAGTCAATAAATAAATTGGGAGAAATTCAAAGGTGATATGTTATCAATCTATTCAATATTTAATTCAAAAGGGACAGAATAGTCAAATTTCAAAACTCCAACCTTATCTATAACAAAATTTGTACAACTACTGCTGCATGTCTTGTTCATTATAGAACTCCAATCTAGCAATGAAACGCAACACTACTAGAGTTTTCAGCACTTTAAGTTCTAATAATTCAACAAATTAACTTTTAAATGTATTTAATATTAGTTTTCTTTATTATAAAGTTTAGACAACTATTTTTTTTTCTTAAACAATTGTTCATTCTGAAATGAAAACCCTTTCCTTTGAATATCTGCTCAAAAACATATTTACTATTGAATTATACAGTTAACTTTTCTAAGAGCTATGTTTTAATAAGTCTTTAGCTTCGAGATAAAAACACTTTAAAATTAGGA
>CAODLS010477792.1:0-10899 GCA_948243855.1 Flueggea neowawraea | reverse complement strand
TAAGCCTGTCTTGGACGCAATTCTTTTGCATGGGGCCAATGGTGGAATTGCATGGTGGTTTACCTGTCTTTTGTGTACAGGAAACTCTCCATGCCAAGATGGCTGAAACTCTGAAACAGACTGAGATGGCTGCTCGGGTTTTGTCATGGCAACAGAAAATCGAGCGCAACTTAGAAGAACAAGTAAATTCCAATCTTTTGTTTCCTTCTTCAAAAGCAACCATATTTTAAGATCATTTAGAGTTATCCACTCTGATCATGAATCATGATTTATTTGTTTATAAGTTTCTGAGAATGTTTGATTTAACTTCCCCCGATAGGATTCACGGCCCCATTTGATATCCACGAGTACGGTGAGAAAATTATTGAAAAACTCACACTTGAAGAAGACACTGAAAAAGTCATGTCTTTTGCTGCTGTTGTGAAGGGGCAAGAGAAGAATGATATAGCTCGGAGTTTCTCTGCACTTCTCCAGCTAGTATTTTCTTGATGCCTTTACCAAATGTGCTGCTTAACTTTTTGCCTTGCGTATTTGCACAAACTTGTTTAGAAGAGAAAAAGGCTGTTATTCTTAAAAGCTGCTAGAAAAGACTCCAATTCTTTGTATTATGGGTTTGTCTTCAATGGTTGTCATCTTCTGAGATTTCAATATGGATTTGTTGGCTTCATTTAACAATTCATCTTTGGTTGGGTTGAGAATATTACGAAGGCTGTTTTTCAAAATTTCAGGTAAATAATGGAGATGTTGATTTGGACAAGTGTGGTCATGATGGTGAGTCCATGTGCTATACAGCTTCAAATCCTTTCCGTATTCAGCTTCTTAGCCATGACCAGAGGCGAACCGCTCCACCGCCAAAGACTGGTGACATAAGGTGCACACCGGAGGGCAAAAGAAGACGGAAGGTTGCAGCAACCACTGTTAGCCTACGCTGACATTTCATTTCTTGTTAAAACTTAAAACCAACTTTCATGTCTTATGACAGCTGGGGGACCTAGACACTAGGGGAGAAAAGAAAGCGTGTATGTGGTGCCAGAAGAATGGTATGTACACTAAATTATATATTGTATTTAATATCCAAGTACGATCAACTCGACTAGTGAAGAATAGACGACTGATTCAATAGCTCCACATTGTTACTCTCACTGGCATAACCAGTAATAAATCAGAAAATGTACATCTTTTGCTGTTAAGTGATCTATAGTGGGAAATTAGGTCCAATATTCGCATATTGAAAATTAGCCAAAGCAGTGTATTAAACGACTAGCCTCTTGTACTCCTAACCAGCAATGGCTAACCTCATCACATCCTCAGGATTCACAATGCCGCCTTCTTCCAAGAACAGAGTGAGCAAATTATGGAAAACCCACTCACCAGTGCCACCCCACTCTGCTCAGCCACCACCGGAGTCGACGAAGAGTTCCTCAGATTCCAAAACACAATCTCAGGTACCTTATTGTACCCTCTCTCCCTAAACTTCCTCTGTATAACTTGATAATCTGTTTCCCACTCGCACCCCTCTTGCGGGCTCGCCTCGTTCTCCTCTCTCAGATAATCCTGCTGCCAGTTTGCTTTCCCAGTCGCCTCATCAAATTCCATGTCGCTGAACACTAATACCTTCTTTATCAATTCATCTTCACGCAATTTGTTCTCCACCGCCACCTCCAAGATCCTGTCAAACACCTTCTAAAAATCTGTGTTCATGCCACACTCCATATTTGCAATGAACTGCGTCTTCTCCAACAATGTATTGCCTTCAATCAAATGAAGCTGCGGATTTTTGCTAAAAGTTATCACCTTTCCTTTCCATGGCTCTACACTCAACTCTGACACCAACAACCCCAGGGCTACGCACACATCCATTGGAGTTCCCATCATGCTACATGAAACATCACAAACCGCAATGCAGTTCTTAAGCTTCCCTTTTGCCGCCATGCCCTCAACCATTCTCCTCCACTGAAGCGCCGCCACTTCCCCTCCGTCCTCATCATTCAATGCCGAAACGATATGGTGCGGAAGTAGTGCTCCTGCCGCGATTTTTGCCTTCCCACTCTTCACCTTCTCCAAATACTCGTTGAATCTCTCTTGATCGTGCTTTAGGAACAGTTTCTTGTAATTCTTCATCGCTATTGACGCCACTCTGTTGTACGGAAGTGAACTCCACCGGTTTGCACTCATATAAACCTCCGGCAATTCGAGAATTTTACGCAGTGGGACTAACACTTCCTTTCTTAGCTTGTCTCTGACACGAAATGCATAATGAGACTCCTGCATCTCTTCGTAATCCCCGCGAGGGAATATTCTACGAGCAATGGCTTCGCATATCAACGTGGCCTTATCGTACGAGGAATCTATCGACGGACACCACTTCGCTGCCAGACTGATTTCCGTATAATCCTTTGAATTCATTGCTTCTATGTCGGATTTCAATAATTCAGAGAAGAAATCAGCAACAGAATCGAACAAAACGCGGTAATTCTCGTCGTTTTTGTACTTGTTTAAAGCCTTTGCTGCCTTGATGAGTTCTCGCTCCTTCCTCAAAGCCCTCGCCGTTTCTTTACCTCGAGGCTGATCCGGCGCCGTTTTCCTCTTCCGATTCATCCTCTCTTGTTAGGCAATCTCTCTCACTTCAAGCCCTTCGATGATCCGGTACATGATCTCCGGGAAGTCCTTGAAGTAACCGAATTCAGCAAAAGCAGCAACTTTCAAAGCAAGCGTTTGGGGATGGTGTTTGTAGAGCCAATACGGCGCGGTGTAGAATCCATTCTTATCGGATTTTCCCGTGCCTCTGACGCCACGTAGATTGCAAATTAGTTTCAGAGACGCTAGTGCGTCGTAGGACCAGGCTAACTGGAGGCGATCGATGAGTTGATCGGGCACGATGTGGAAGAAGAAATCGAGGCATGGATTACCTGCAGATAGATATGTTGCGGAGAGATTCTCCGTTAAACCCTTCGGTGGTTGACCCGATAAATCGAGGTTTGATGTTTGGTTGACCACTGAGTCAACGGTTACTTCTAAAGACGGAGATTGAACTTCCACTTGATCTACCTGCGTTTCAACTCCAGCCGCTACCGGTGGGCCGATAAGGTCACCGGAAATGGTCATTATGGATTTTGGTTTGGAAGTGAGTGAAACGGTGGTTTCGGGTCTTACACTAGTACCAGAAGAACAACAGTGGTCGCATTGGTTTGGAGACAAGTAAGTGCCACGTAATCACATATTGGTGGGCTCAACTTGCGACACCATTCGAGATCAATACGGCCCATAAGACTTTTAAACCCAAATGCAAATATTGTGGCCTGGAAGCTCTGCAAGTGGGATTCTTGTTTGGAGTTTATCTGGTTCACTATACACAAGAAACGAATTAATCACGACATTAAATCATTAATCTGGACATCTTAACTAGTCTTGAATCATTAATCTTGACTTTTTAACTAGTCTGGACAGATACTGGGAAATCAATAATCTTGCTCCACCTCGAATGAAGCCGTAGAAGCGAATCTTGTAATTAGAAATCCCCACTTTGTTTTTTGTATGACGATAAGCAAAAAACGTTAACATAGATTGCTTGCAAACAAAAGAATAAACAAATCCTACATCCTCTTACGTAACGAATATCCGGTTCTAATCAAGAGCTATGTGGCCTTCTCCTTTGCTTACACACAACTATATCGCAGTCACAAACAACAATAGCAATGCATGGAGAGGTGAACTTAACTTGCCCAGCTTTCCATTCAATTAAGATAATTTTGGAAAGTACGAGTTCGAGTTGCGCATTAATATGCAATACATATAAGCACATGATTTTACTGTCATGTGTTAATTTTTTTGATAGATAAAGACCAAATCAGAATGTCGTGGCCCTCTGAATTTTGAGACCAAGTTCAGTTCACCACCTTGTACTGAAAATGATGTCCCTCTTATCCATCTACCTCATTAATCCTCCTTCCCACACTTTTACAACTCTTTTATTTTATTTTATTTTAATTAAATCCTTCCACAACAAATAAACCCATTTTCAATTGACTCAACCATTTCATACTGACCAACCACACTATTCCTAGACTTGTTTACTGCTGTAACTCAGATATTAGAATGATCAATAAAACACGTGATGAATTATTTTTTAAGGTTGAAATGTAGCCAGTTGATTCTGCCAGATTCAGGGGAAAAAAATAATTTGAATTGGTAGTAATTGTTAACACTAAAGATTGAAAACATCTAATTTCTAAAATCTCAGTTTGTAGTTTTTAGCGTAAACAAGATGAAGATAGATTATGCAGAAAGTAAGGAGAGGCAGCGTTGAGCTGAGTTTTTGGGATCAAATGGGAAAGTGGAGAGGATTTGGAAATTAAAAAAAAATACAATAAAATCCATTTTTTTCCAGTCTAATATAGCCAAATATTAGTCCAACCCAACATAAAGACAAAACCTAATGTTAAGGGAAGAGAACATGATTTTGAATTAAAATTGGACCAAAATAGTTTCTAAAATATTTCTTCGTTATATATATATAAACCCCGCCAATTTTGGATTTTTCTTTTGCCTAATTATATATTTAATTAGGTAGAGAAGCTTCATTTTTTCTTTGAAGCAGTTTCTGTTTACTGAAATGAGCACGTGCTATTTGATTTTTCAACTGTTCTTGCAGATGGGATGTTTGATTAGTAGAAACTGCTAATTTTGCTCCAAACAACTCTAATTTAAGAATATTCATGAATGGAAGTTGAAAAGTTCCAGCTCTAATTTAATTGAGTGAGTCACTAATGAGTGATGCACCAACTTATCTGTCAAACATTATGGATTTTTTGCTACAACTTGTCAAATGTTTGAGTTTATAAAAGAAAAAACATAAGTTGCCAATTCCAGATTGTTCAACTATCCCATTTAACGAAAATCATTTTGTTCTCCGTAAAATTCATTGTTCTTGAATATTCAAATTATTAATCCATGAAAATGTGGTTTCAAAAGTTAATTACGTGAGAAATGCAGATTAAACTAAACTTTGTTGTCAATATTAATGAGTCCAACTAGTTAAGGTTGTCTCTTTCCAACTTGAAAGTTACTGCTTACAGGCCACTGAAGTTGTCGGAACAATCGCACTCCGAAGATTCATGCAATTTTTCATTATAATTAGTGCCAACTTACAAACAATAATAATGCAGTTTCAACAAACAAACAAACAAAAAAACTTACAAACAATAATGCAATCAGTGCATTAAACAACTTCCACTAATTGCCTAAATCTTGCCACTCCATGTCAAGGGAAGAGTATAGTTCTGAAGAGCAGCATATCTCATCTCATTGCATTGATACTTAATTATGAGGTTATACCTTAATTAAACCCCACAAAGATAATAGTAGTACAATAGTGTTTAATCCCCCAAAAATTTACAAGGGAAAAAAGAAAATAAAAGATTAAGAAGACTACTACAAATCTTAGACGAAAATACAATCAATCCTACCATTACAGGTGGAAGGAGAAAAACAACAGGTGGACAAAGAAACTAATTAATCAAGACAAACCAGAAATGAACAAGTGGGTTTGTCTTATGTTCGATTCACCAAGGAGTGATGGAATTTTCTGATGAAGTCAATAACTGTTCCAAGTAATCAGGACCTAAATCTTCCAAAACCACCACATTTTCTATCCTCATGTCCCTCTCTTTCTTGTTCCTGTTTATCATCTTCCTTCTCATGGAGTGTTTTCTTTTCAGTGCCACCACAGGGGAGCAACCATCTTCAATATTAACACTACACTTCATCTCTTTCAGTGACTCCCTCACTCTTTCAACTGGGAAATTGAGTATAGCACCTGACCCTCTCATTGAAAAAGCTGCTTGATCATAAGCTAAAGCAGCTTGCTCTGCACTGTCAAATGTCCCTAACCATACCCTGATCCCACGCCTCGTTGAGTCCCTTATCTCCGCCGCGAATTTCCCCCACGGCCGCCTTCTTACACCTCTGTACGACTTCTCCTTCCTCGAATTTTCCTCCGCCGTTGAACTCACCTCTTCTTCCTTCACAATTCTGTTCGAGTAATTTCCTTCTTTCCTAGCCTCTGAAATTAGACCATATAGGAGCATTTCCTCTGAGTCATTTTCATTAAAAGGTAGTGAATTATGGTTGAAAGGTTGGCCATAGAGCGGTTCCGGCGATCCAAAGGATGATTCCGACGAGAAATCGGAATTTGGGGAGTGAAAGCTGGTGGAATCCATTCGAATTGATGAGGAATATTTGGTTCAGTTTAGGAACTATGTTATTTTGTAGGTGGCAGGTGTTGTGGTGAGCAAAATTTGGAGCTTGGTGACCTCTATTTATATAGTAAGGGTAAGGGAGGGACTATAAGAGACAAAATTACTGCCACGGTTAAATCCATAAATTGACAATTAAATAAATTAAAAAAAGAGTGGTTAATTCGGGGTGGGGCGGATGGGGTGAATATGAGAGATTGGTCAAGAGAAGCATGGCTTGGCGGCCAGGTCAGAAGGAGCAAGTTTTTGATGACGTCAACTTATGATCCCAATTTTGTCTAAAGTGCGCCTGTGTGAGGTTGGGGGGCCGCGCTTGTCACTATTGAAGCCCACTTGCACTTGGGTGGCGTTGATTTTTCTTCACTTTCCTTCCTTGGTTAGGACAAATCAGCTTGGCGGTTGAATTTGCCGTTAAATTTATTTGGCTTGTAACATAATTTATTCTCTAAATTTGTACGTTTTCTTTTTTTGTCATTCTAAATTTTTTAAAAGTTTAATTTATTCTCTGAAATTATCAAAATCCTCTCAATTAAGAGTTTTTTCAATGTATTTGAATCTTAAATTTCTACAGTTTACCTTCAAGTTATCACTATTAAATGTAGAAAGTTAAAAAAAATAAAAAGAAATCTCGTAATAAACCCGTGATGAATTAAGAAAAATTGGTAAATTGCTCAGTTTAATCAAGTTTAGGGGGTAATTGAAACAATTTAACTAAAATCGGAGGTAATTGAGATAATTTAAGTAAATTTAGAGAGTAAGTTGAACGCTCAAAAAATTTAGTGTGACAGTGGAAAAACCGTGCAAGTTTAGGAGGTAAGTTATGTATTAATCCAATTTATTTTTTTTGGGATTCTGGCTCGGCTCTTCCACTTTGTTTTTACGAGACTCGGTTATGATTTTTTGAATGTTATGTAAAGAAGAAAAACTCATATGATCACGTCTAACGAATATAAGTTACTATTGATTGTCCTTCTTCTCTTTTTGCCCAACAATAAAAAAAGTCCTCTCCTACAATTTCTTTCTTTTTTCCAACAAAATTAATATGATATGTTTAATAAATATTAGAATCACCTTTAATTCTTTTTTTTTTTTAAATAAGTCGAGTAAATACACCAAAATAAATTGAAGACAAATACCTATTTCAAATAATGAATAACTTCTTTGGGTTCAAACAGACATCACAGAATTAAGATCTCATGATGGAAAAACTTAATAATGCTAAAATTATTGTTGAAGTCGTAAATCCATATAATATATAAAAATATAATACATTAGCCTTAAAATATTGACATATGGTATCTTGAAATGTTGAAATTTTGCATTTTAATTTAATGACAAATGTCAATATTTAAAATTATCCAACAATTCTTAGATTATCATAAATAAAATAAAATAATAAAAGAAAAATTTGGCATCAGATTAATTACCACTTTTTGGTCAAAATATTAATTACAATAAGTGTAACCGAATTTTTTATTTTAATTTATTTATTTTATTACAAATGTGTTTTGTTAATGGAATTGTAATTGATTTTACGACGTTAATATGAATATAGAATAATAAAATATTAAATTTAATATATTGAAATTTATATCTATATAAATATACTAAAGCAGAATATACTAATTCAAAATTTTAATTGAAATGTCCGAATAAAAAAATTAAAATGATATCTTATCAGTTTTAATTTAAATTTAAAATGATTAATCAAGATTGTTTAGAACTCTACCCATATTTAGAATCCTTCTTTTTAGATAAAGGTTAGTCAAGCTTTTGCATTTCAGGTTGCTACTATACTTCTTCCATTCTTTTATCTCTACTCTTTTCTGAAACAAAAAAATTATTCTGCTTATGACATATATTTTGATTTCTTATGATATAAAAATTTTAGTCACAAATTCAGTCGACTCATGGGAAGAGAAAGGTCACGTGAGTTCTTTTTTATGACACACTTGCTTTAAAAGAACTTGGGGTCTATCTATTTTCACGATGAAGAAGTTTCAATAGATGATTGTATTTGTAGATTAAACTTTCTAAAATTTTGATAGCGAGTGAAGTGATTTGTGATTTTCTTTTGTTGTATATAGTTATAGTCCTGAATATCGTTATTAGATGAGTCCAAAATATTTCATCATTGATATTTTCATGTAGACCATTATCTATTAATATCTATAAGCATACTTATAGTTGAACTCAATTTACAAAAATTCAACAATAATTGAGCTCTACATTTTAAGAAAATTAATTTGCAATTTTCTGTCATACCTTTGTTTATAGGTGTAAATTAATTAATTAATTAATTAATTAATAATTGTATTAAGTACATTTTTTAGCTCCATATGATTAGATTTTCTTTTTATGACAGTGAATTTTATGCCTCTGAGAAAGGTTTCGGCAGAACCAAGTAAAATTTAGAGCAAATTTCTTACCATATAATTCTTATTGCTTTTATTTAGTATTGCTTTTCTACTTGGTGAGAATTTTTCGTTGTTGCAATTTTTTGAGTTCTCCCTTAGACAAACTAATAAATGAGCAAAGTTAGTATGATTTTGCAATAAAACTATAAAATTTGGCTGAATATTTTTGTAATGATCAATAAATCCTATTATCTTAATTGGTGATGATAATAATTGTGTTTAAAGCATCTTTACCGATGGACTTTTTTCAGAAATCACTTCCATTGATAAACTTTTGAATTTTGTCGAATTCATCATTCGAATTGTGAATTTATATATATTTTGTTTCGTAAATCAGAATATCTTTGTATGTTGTTAAGTTATTCAAACATATGCTTATTACTCAATGTCAACATAGTTACCTCCAGGATTTTTTAAAAGTAGCCTTATTTTTGGTCGAGCAAATTGATTTGGATGACAAATTTGTTGATTAAAATTTTTGCAAATTCAAATAACATTATTTGAAGTTTTTGAGTTTTCTACTCTATTAGCTAATAAATAGTTGTGTTAGCAATTCAATTAAATGTGGTCTTCTTTTGTATCTGTGTTAACAACAATGATGGGTTCGAGGTGTTGTGATGTGAAGTTTTAAACTCACTTTACATTGGTTAATCTATAGGACATGCCATAATTTTCTTCATAACATCCTTCGTAGTTTTCACTATTGCTGGGGAATCATTGTGTGAGGCACTTATATTCGATCTATGCGGTAAACTATTCATGTTTTTTGAGTTTTAGAGTTCAAATGACCAACTTAAGGGTTGCACTCCAACAAATTGATTTAAAGTTTTTCACTTCTACAAGACATAAACTCCATGTATTAGGTTTTGTTTCTTTGTTCTCTTCGTATTAATTTAGTTGTAATAAAAGAAGACTCAAACAAGTATTGATATTTAAATCATTTAAAAACAAGTTAAAGGCAATATGTGAGAAAAAAATAATTGATAGAGTTTATCATATATTATAATCAAATCCATTTTAATATTCACACTAAAGACAGGAGGATTTTTTTAATTGGTTCAATTTTTTTCATCTATATATTTCATATCCACTACAAATATTTGTCAATTTGTCTCACTATCAAATAGGTGATTAATCTTGAATCCATAATATTATCTTCTGTCAAATTATGTTTTAATAATTATAAAATTCTACACTACTCTTAAAATATAGGTATATAGAATTAATAAATTCAAAATGACTAAATTCCAATAAAAAATGATAAGTGATGAAAGAATTTATCATGTAGCATGGGCATGTTGCGGGTATATATACTAGTTAAATCTAACTTTCAAGTTACTATAAAAAAAAAATCTAACTTTCAAGTTTGAAGTTCATTAATGTGACTTCAATAAGAAAACGTGAGAATTATTTAGGTGCTGATTTGTGAAGAAATTAAGATTTTGATTTTTTGAAGGTGAGTTTTTAGATTTCTTGATACATTAACTAACCCTTTGTTCGGTTTGAATGATAAATTTTAAGGTTAAATTCTGAAACAATAATTTATTGAGGCCCAAACACAACTTATGATAACAACTTTTTTTATTGGTAAAAGTTATATTCCATAAATTACTATTCTTAAAAATGGTTAGATGTTTGGTAGATATAATTTAAAAATTACTTCTACAATTAAAAACAGTTTAAAAAATCAGCTTTTTTTAAAAAAAAAGTTTCAATTTCAACTTCTCTAAATTGCTGATTTTTAGAGTCTTCTAAAATTGATTTTTAATATTCCGAGCCTTACCAAACACATACATGACAATTTATCTTTAACAAATCAACTTTTTAAACCTTCAAAAGTTATGCCTAACAGTAGACATGTTGCCGGTTCTGGAACCGGCGGTTCCGGTTTGTCAAATGTACAAACCGGAACCGAACCGTAGTTTTCACGGTTTAGTCCGGTTTCGGTTCGGTTTCGATTTTGGTTTTGACTGTTTATGACCGATTTAACCGCCGGTTCGGTTTCGGTTCAGTTCCGGTTCGGTTTCTTTTTTTTTAAAAAAAAAATTAATCCGTTATTTTATCCCGTCAATTGGTTTGTAAATTTTATTATATTCAATAATTAACTATAATATCAATAATGTATTTTATTCTAAAGATTTTTTTAATAATTTTTAAACAAATTAATTATTCTATTAGTAATTAATAATAATAATTTATAGAAAAATGAATTTTTAAGAGAGTGTAGA
>CAODLS010477753.1:0-11744 GCA_948243855.1 Flueggea neowawraea | reverse complement strand
TAAAGCCTCCATATCAAGTTCTGGTTGTGGCAAAAAGAAAGATACATCATTCTCTTTGCTTAGATCCAAAGCCGAATGCCATCGGTATTCTTTGGAAATATTTTGGTGTTGCTAGCACATCCCTTTTAGCATATAGTTTTTGTGTGTGTGTGTGGACATAGAGAGGAGTAGTGATTCACAGTCCTTTTCATTGGCATCGAGGCGAGGGGAAAGGTACCTTAACTGTGTTTTGGTATAGGCTCTATTGGTGCTTAAAATTCGACAGGCATAGCTCAAAGGACAAGGTATAAATTCGACACACATCTTTGTTCCCTGTTATTATGTTTTGATTGTGATTTTTTGTGAGTGTATCTTGGCTGGTTTTCAGTGTAAAATTGTTTGCTTCCGCTGTGTTAAACCTCTTTTAATGTACACCAAAACCATACATCAACATCCTCAAACTCCAAATTCTAGGATGAAAAAATCGATCAGAACAAATTGTGACTGATCAAAACGCTACAGAAGACATGTCAGAAACGGGCAGGGTATTACAGTTCCGGGAATGGGTCGTGGCATAAAAGAACTTCTTAAGCACTTGAATGATGATCAAAAATGTTGTTCACTTCTTTGGACAATCTTTGAATGGTTCACTGAAATTTTGGAATGGAGAAATATACTCAAGAGCAGCATTGATAATCAAAATTTTGTAGGCAAAGATGACTAGCCCTACACAGAAGTTTACATTTTCCATCGACCATATTTCTCCCATAGTCAAGGATTTCTATGGACTCGAAATATTTCTTATGGTTGGGGTCCAATACCCCAATATATAAGAGGCAATCCAATGTTTATGGAACAATTGTTAGATTATTTATGCTTCCTTAACAATTCACCTCTGCCTCTTCTGACGGCTTTAGCAGGATTTCAGACTTGGCCCATTGAAGTCAACATCCTCCCATCTTCAGTCATCATTCAACCCAGTTCTATTGGAATGTTTGAAAGACCTTTTGAAGACCCTTTGTAGAACTATGATGAAGTCATGGAAGAACTAAGGCAAGCTGCTCCCATTCAGCCACCTCCAGGATATCGCTATCCAGGCGGAAGAGATGCAGATTTTGGTGATAATAGCAGTGATAGCACTTATAAAGAAGAGTATCCTTATAAATGGGATGACGTGTGTCCACTTCATCATCCCAGAATATCTGGAAGATCTCGGACTCAAGTAACTGACCTTCAACCAAAGTGTCCACCGAAAGAATAGGTCAAACTCGGAGCCAGCTCATAATGCATGCCACTATGTTTGTGGTGTCATGTCAGGAAGGAATCTGATGCCTTCCTTTATAAATTATTGTCCTCATGTTTTTCTTTATGTCTTGTTAGGAATCTGACTTTATTACAAGTAAGTCACGGGTCTGTAACTTTGTAAAAGTTTTGGCCACTTGTTTAGGCCACTTTACCTTTTGAACTTTCTCTGGTTGCATCATTGAAGTCTATATAAGGCTTTATTTTATGAAATAAAGGTTAGACTAAGTTTGAAACAAAAACCTATCTCTTGAATTCTCTTATGGCTTTCTAAGTTTTCTTTTATCTTTTGAAATCCCAAGATAGCTGGGATAAGAATATAAGGTGATCCTGTTTATTGATGTTATCATAAAAGTTTTGGTCAGTAGCGGGTAAGATTTTAAAATCAAAAGATCCTTAAAGTAAGTCGTCTATAGAGGGACACAGTTGAGAGGGAATAGTTGATTAAGAGACTTTAATGTTTATCAGTACCACAACCGTACTAACCAACATACTGGATAAGGTCTCTTAATCCAAATTTTTTAACTCTTTAACTGCTATTGTTTGCTCTATACTCCAAGGTGGGACATATTTCTTTAGCATCTTCAACAGTGCACTAGTGCATTTTACAACACGTGGGAGGAAACTCCTGGCATAGTTGACTATGCCAAGAAATGATTGGATTTCTTTCCTAGAAATATTTTCATCGGGAAATTAGGCTAAGCCTTCAACCAAATGAGGTGCAATTTGGTAAAGACCATTTTCAAAAATTGAGCCAAGATACTCGATCCTGGACTGGACTAGAACACTCTTGGTTTTGGACAACATTATTCCAAATTTGTCCTCCAACTCAAAGAACTTTTGAAGTAAAATTTCATGGGCCTTTTGATCCTCTGAGAATAATAGGATATCATCAATGTAGAGCAATTCTGAACAAAGGATAGGCTCAAAGATTTTGAGCATAGCCTTTTCAAACATTGAAGGTGAAACTTGGAGGCTAAAAGGCATGACTCTCCACTAGAATTGAGTTGTCAAAATACAAAAAGTTGTCTTTAGCCAATCATCTGGATGCACTCTCAGTTGCCAGAATCCTGCTTTAAGATCAAACTTTGAAAATGTTATGGCCTTATGGAGGTGAACATGCAAAAACTGAATCTTTGGAAGTGGAAATTTGTCATCTCTGAGGAATACATTAAGGGGCTTGTAGTCAATGACTAATCTCTTTCTTCCTCTGATCTATTCGCTTCGTTTGTTGACATAAATTGCCTGACAAGCATAATCACTGGTGGTTGACTCAATTAGGCCTTGTTGTAATAGATGTAAGCATTCTTTTTTTGGCAAGGGCAAGATCTGATGGGGTTATTCCTGGATGAGTTGATTTGGTGGGATTGATGTCTTTATTCTTCTTGAATGGTAACCTAACGAAAAAATCAGGGTTCTTTTACAAAGGATGAGGATGAATGAAGCTGCCATGACTTTCTGAAAACAAATCACCAAATTTTTTCACCAAAGGATGTTATGTTGCTTCAGTAATAAAAAGATTTTGGACACTAGTATAAGGCTTGAAATGGCGCTTGTAGTAAAGTCCAGTGTTGTTGGTGTTGACTTTCTTTAACTACCTAATGACATCAAAGCTAATTAAAATATCTTCGCTAGTAAGTTCTGTGCCAATCACCTTTATCCAAGTGATCATTCCTGGGAACATGCTTATTCTAATAGGCTGCTTTGAAACATACTTGGTAGTGAAAACTCTTCCATTTGCAGTTGAGAAATGGTTTGGTTGTTCTTTCCATATTCCAGGGAAAATATGAGGATTGATCATAGTGTAAACTGCTCCAGTATCAATAAATCATATAACCTTCACAGGAACGTCATACTTTGACTTGAGAATCTCCATTTCCACATGAGAGGATGGAATTGGTTGGGCCACAAGACAATGGTAGACACCAAATGCTTCATGATAATGAGTAGAGGCTAAACTAGCTGACTCAATAGATTCACTCCATTCTTCAGAGTCGAAAGACATATATGTAAAAACTATCATTTCTTGATCAAAGCTACTATCAGTTTGTTCTGAAAAGACTGACTCTAGATCTTCTTTAGGATCACAAGGAGAGGTGTTCACCACTTGTTGAATCATCTGGTAGACTTCTGCTTATTTGGGTAGTTCTTCACATAGTGTCCCTTCTGACCACAAATGAAACATTTATCAGAATTTTTCTACGAAGTCTTCTTTCTGAATGATCGAAAACCACCTTTCTATTTGTACTTCTTGTAGCCCTTCTTATTATTCTTGAATCATTGAACATTTCTTACAGTGTTGTTCCTTTTTTCTTGTTTTGCAATAATAATCCTTATCCTTGCATTCGATTTGCACATAGGAACATTCACTGGCCTTTTAAAGTTGTTTGCTCTTATAGAACCATTTGAAGAATATCTTTTGCTCACACAACTTTTCAAGCGCTTGTTCTACATATTGAAAAATTTATCCAAGGCCGTGTTTGTCATGACCCATTCCCGGGACTATGACCGGCATACGAGGCGGACCGTCCATGGAAGCCCGACCCATTCCGTACAAGCATTCCAAAGAATCAGAATTGCTACCCATCATTTAATTTTCCAAAATATTTATTGGAAAAATATTTTTTAATTTAAAACAATTTATATATAACTTAATATATAAATACATACCATATGTATACAAATCATATTCTCTGGTAAAACCAAATACAATAAATATATCAGAGTATACATACAACCTAACCCCCCACAGTAATCTGGTAAGGAACTCTACAAAATAAAAGAAGCACGAACAATAGGCATCACTAACCAAAATGGCTCCTCACGGGTGTCTGAGATGCTGAATATATGCCGAAGCCAAAATCTGTGTACCTGGAAGATAGAATCATCCATAACAGAAAATAAAATGGGGGTGAATCCCAGTGAGGAATAACACTCCAGAGCGCCTCATATGTGCCTCACAGAGTCTGTTTTGAAAAGAGTTTGCAAATACGATAAGTAGTATTCATAGGTATATATAAATATACACACTATTAAATAATAGCCTTTCGAAAATCCATTTCGAAACCATTTGCAATCACAAGATACAACATGCACGAAAGGTGTATTAAATTCATATAAGATTTTAAATCATCATTTTCATGTCAAAACATATACTTTGACTCGAAAATGCACATGTAGACTCTTGAAGTCGCCCAAAATATAATCCTAAAGTGGATCTATCACTTTCGAGTCAATGTCCAAAATCTACGTAAAATTACAGTTTGGTCATCGACCAATGTAAAATTACATTTTAGCTCTCGAGACTCGACAATTCATAAAACTATTCCCGAGGTGCCTTGAGATTAGTGACTCGCAATTCATAAGTCAGAATCCCCAAATTCGACTCCCATTTCTCAGAAAACACAAATTTATCTTTGACTCATCAAAATTACAAGTCAGTCCCTATGATACCAAAAATCATATTTATCCTCAAACTTTCTAAAATTCACAATTCTAACTACGACAGAAAGTATTTCCAAAAAATGCCCTAATGCTGCCGCGTCAGGAAAATATTTATGAAAACGCTACAATCGCGTTCCGCTCGCTACCCGATAAAATCATACATGCATTCCCACTCAAATTTGGTCCCTGAACACGAATTCGAACTCAGATTTCACAAACAATCAACAAATTCTCCACAATTTGGCAAAATCTAAACCAAACCCTAACTTCTCAAAAAACACACCGAATCTCTTGATTCAAAGCTTAAATCAGGTTCTTACAAGTCCCATAACACTTATTCTAACATCAACTAACTCAGAATCATCAATAATCCAAACCTACGGTGATTTTTGGACAAGATTGCATGTGACAAATCAAAGCTCAAAATGATGCTTAAATGGAAGAAAATGAGTTGATCTTACCTCATAAGTGGACTATGGACATTTGGGAACCAATATGGAAAGATTCAGACGACTTGACAGAGTTTTGAGAGAGAAAGTGAGAGAAAAATGACGTAATGGCGTGTTTCAGCCCATTTTATGCACTACAGATCAATGGTGACGTACGTCATACATAGTGACAACGTACGTTGTGGTGATGCCCAACATATGTCATGACCCTATAACGTACGTGGTAATGCTTCCAGTAGCTACGAGCTTCGAATAAACACACCTCAATGTACGTCATAGTCAGACAACGTACGTTAGTCATCCTCATCCTAGATAGCGTAAGTCTTACCTATATAACGTATGTCATGCTGCTTTTCCAGACAACGTACGTCTTGCCCAGCGTGCTACGTATGTTGTTCACTCTCCCATCACATACTCGATGTCTCATGCTTCCCCACATGCACCAAACTTCCCTCGAGGTTCGATGACACCTAATCCTTGACAAATATGTCTGATTACCTTCTAGGTCAAATCAGACTCGATCAGAAGTCTACAGGACTACTAACCAAAATGGGCGAGATTCTACAGTGTTTTCCAAGATCTTTTCCATATATAGTGACCTTCCTGGCAATTTTTGGATGAAGTTCTTCTGGAAAAGAGGAGCAAAAGAATTATCTTAGCTCTCTACTATTGATTCCTCCAAGCTGGCAATATATCTTTGACAACCTTTGATAATATCGATGAAGATTGTTTAGCTGTACAGAACAACACTTCGTTTTATAATAATCTTGTCCATGCTTATTGTGAAAAACTCTAGAATTTCCAATAAATTCCTAGTAGATTAATCCCATTGCTTATTCAACTGTACACCAGTGAACATTAACTGTTTTGTTCAGCCAAGTGAAAGAAACCAATCTCATAATGAACCAATGAATCTGAAAGCTAATTCTCTGAGAGTTGCTTTAGAATTAAAATTGGGCTTGGGATTTCTATTATGCGCTCTCTTTGTTCGTGAATAGGAATGTCATCAAAAGTAAACCAAGGTCCTCCTTTTGGTTTCTTTTCGCTTTGATTAATATTCACAATATGAACTGATTCAACATCTTCATCAGTTTCTAAAAGAGCATATGTTTCCATTTGGGTTTTTTCCTGACATTTCTCCAATTTGTCTTGTTAGGACAGACATAAGGACGGTAGATATATCTTCATGATGTCTCTCAAAATCACTAGAGATACTGGATGCAGAACTAATTTCTATGGATGAGTCTGTTCTTTTAGAAAGATTTTTTGGATCTTTAGATGATTCATAATTTTCAAAGTCTGGGACATACTCTGAGTCTTTAGGGCTTGAATTATCTTCTTGGATAGAAGAAGAAGCTTCTGAGAATGAGTAAGCTTCGATATCAAAATATTTTATTAAATCAAGAAAAGGATTTTGAGTCTCCAAAGCATCTGGATCCTGGGAATCTTGAAATAGTAAAGCCATATAATTTGGGATGCCTGACGGAGTGCTACCATATAGCCTGTAGAAGGCTTATCTTTCTGCTGACAAATTTCTTCCTTTTTTTCTTCTCTTTTTCCTTTTTCTTCCTTTCCTTGACTCTACTTCTTTTTTCTTAAATTCACCACCCTTTAATAAAGTAGAAGAAGCCAGTGGAAAAACTTATTTTCTTGTTGAGGCCATAAATTCTTTAGGTACAGGAGATTTAAGAGCATAACTGGATGTGTCAAACATTGAGTACTGTTTGGGAGGATCATGAAAGGATGGATATTTTAGTTCATTCTCCAATCTTTCCTGTTGTTGCTTTAACTTTCTCAATTTAGCTTGCTTTTGAGAAAATTCAGTACGAAAATCTTTGTTCATCACCATTCTATTCAGGATTTTCTCCATTTTAGAGATTTTTTTATGAACTTCAAGATGAAGATCCTGAATTCCTTGACTTATGTGCTTCACTTTTGAATCCTGTATTTCTATAGTGTATAGAATTTTATCCAGCTTTGAATCCTGGTGAGCTAGATGTCGTCTCTGTGCCAAATGGTTGTTGGTGTGCCAATTCGAAACCTCTTCGCCTTGGGACAATGGTTTAAAATAATTGCATGCTCTGATATTCTTTGGCTTTGTGTATGGCCTGAAAAGAACTCCATGAGTAGAAGTGTATGGAGTCGAAGGAGGGTATTCTACTTCATTATTCGCATATGGCACCTTGGATGAAGAGGGAGCCATAACGCATGGGATGGGAAGAGGAGCTGACTTCTAAATTGACACTGGAGAATCTTTGCACTATCCTCTCTTCTAAGGATTTTCAAGGCTTCAATATAGATGGAAAAAGGAAACCTTTTCTTCCATTCTTCTGTAAGCTTCTCATTGGAATTCATCTGAATTTCTTCATATATGGCCACCCATGGTGAGGAACCATAATATTTGTCGGAAGGGTTATAAGAATGGACCCTGCATGATGATCTTTTTAATTTTCTTTTCTTCAATGAATCTCCTGGGACCTCATCATCTTCTTGACAAGGAAAACCTTCTATGCACATGTTGAGATCTACATCCCAAATAAAATGTCCATCAACCTTGTTTGTATAAATAGGTTGACCTGAAGGTGGAATCTTTTTACTAGCTCGAACAGGCTAGATCATGGCAATAGTCTAAAAAATAGATGAACCAGAAGTAGACTGGATCATCTGGATTCTTATAGACTGTCTAAACAGTTCCATCCTTCTGACGATGGAAAAAATAATCCTAAAACTGTATGGATTTTTCAACCTATTTGAGTTTCTTATAATTGGTGATCCAGGATTCTTTTTAAAAGTATTAATGTCCATCTGCTTTAGAGCTTGTATAATTGTTGGAACTTGATCTATTATTTCAGAAAGAACATAAAGAGCATCATTATAAATATAGCCATTTAGATCAACAATATGGTTTTACACACGGTAGCAGGCTTGTTAATGTAGCGTGGCTATATGTGAAGAAGCCACATGTTGAACGCCCATTATATGAAGCTGGACCTTTAGGCATGTTGACATATTTGGATCTACCAGAGACTTGAAAAATTTGGGGGAAAAATGAGCATTATCATGTCAACATTTAGATAGTTAGGACAGATACGATCACAGCATGTTGATAGTCCAAAACTCTTGTATCCAACAGAGCTAATCTTGTAGTGTCAGGGCAACCTTTGTGACCATGATAGGTAAACATCATTTTGATTGCTCCCCAATGAAAATGTTTATAGGCTTGTTTAAGAGACTCCCTAATAAGGCTCTGAGGGACCTCAATGGTCACATACTGCTCGACTTCAGTAGCCATCAACTGACACTGATTTAAGTTGGAAGCTTGGACATATTCTTTTAGAGCAGGTCTCCTTCTAGAAAGAAGTTGGCGAATAGTAGTCACATCTCTAGGTCTTTGGTGGACTACATATGGGTTCATAAGTGGCTAAAAGTTGAGCATCTTCAGGGACATATGAATACTTCACAAGGTGTTCTAGTTTATTGGTTTCTTGAGATTTAAAAGAAAGAGACGAAGTAAGCTGAATAACATCCTCAACATGATTAGAGGAAGGAGCTAGAGGAGTGTTTGGTATTGATGACGAAGTAGACGACATTGAAATAGATGGTCTTAAGGATTCTATGGCTAGTTAAACTTATCTTCTTACTTTCTGCAAAAAGACTGAGATAACAAACAAGGTTTTCCATTTTGGTTCTGATACCAGTGTAGAAAATCATTTTATTGTTGAAGCAATAAAACATCCTTTAGTAAACAAATTTGTTCATTTGTTTTTAGAAATACATGTCAGCTTCATTCATCCTCGTCCTTTATGGAAGAACCCTAAATTTTTTGTCAGGTTACCATTTAAGAAGAATGAAGACATCAATCCCACCAAAGCAACTCATCTAGAATGACCCCATTAGATCTTGCCCTTTCCAAAGAAGAATGCATACAGCTGTTACAACAAGGCCTAATTAAGTCAACTACCAGTGATTGGGCGTGTCAGGTATTTTATGTCAACAAAAAAGTGAACATATCAGAGGAAGAAAGAGATTATTCATTGACTATAAGCCCCTTAATGTATTCCTCAGAGATGACAAATTTCCACTTCCAAATATTCAATCTTTGCATGTTCACATCCGTAAAGCTATAATATTTTTAAAGTTTGATCTTAAAGTAGGATTTTGGCAAATTGGGAGTGCATCAAGATGATCGGTCAAAGATAGCTTTTTCTATTATGACAGCTCAATACCAGCGGAGAGTCATGCCTTTTGGCCTCAAGGTTGCACCTTCATTATTTCAAAAGGCTATGCTCAAAATATTTGAGTTTATCCTTTATTCAACATCGGTCTATATTGATGATATCTTGTTGTTCTCAGAGGATCAAAAGGCCCATGAAGTTTACTTTGAAAGTTCTTTGGTTTGGCAGACAAATTCGGAATAATGTTGTCCAAAAAGAAGAGGTCACTAGTCCAGCCCAGGATTGAGTATCTTGGCTCAATCTTTGAAAATGGTCATTACCAAATTAGACCTCATTTGGTTGAAGGCTTGGCCCAATTTCCTGATGAAAACCTTTCTAGGAAAGAAATCCCGTCATTTCTCGGGATAGTATTATCTCTCTCGGCCAAGGAAAAAATATGTCCAGCTCATTTGCCCCTTGGGTTCATTACAAGTAATTTTCGTGGTTGGATATTCTAATTCCTCACAATACAATGTTGCCATGCAAAAGAGGGATTTTCCTTCTATGCCTAATGACATGAAAACCCCTAATCAAATCCAAGCTTATTCCAAAACTCACATCCAATATTTCAGATCTCAACTTCTTGAAGTCTACTTTACCAGCCTGATTTCCAGATACTTTGTGTTTGATCCATCATACACTTTCTTGATGGAAAGCTCCTTTACAGAATATTTCTTATGGTTTTTATGGTGTCTTGCAACTACCTACAAGATTACTGTATAATTTGATCCAAAAGAACTTCTTAAGGACCTTAAAGATGATCAACAATGCCGTTCACTTCTCTGGACATTCCATGAATAGTTCCTTCAAATTTCGGTGAGGAGAAACAAACTCAAGATCAGCATCGATAATCAAAATTTTGTAAGCAAAGGTGACCAGCCCTACACAGAAGTTCACATTTTCTGTCGACCATATTTCTGCCATAGTCAAGGATTTATGTGGACTCAAAACATTTGTTATGGTTGGGGTCCAATACCCCGATCTATCAGAGGCAATCCAATGTTTAGGGAACAATTGATGGATTATTTATGTTTTCATAATAATTCACATCTCCCTCCTCCAACAACTTTAGTAGGATTTTAGAATCGCCCAATTGAAGTCAACGTCCTCCCATCTTCAGTCATCATTCAACCCAATTATATTGGAATGTTCGAAGGACGTTTTGAAGACCCTTTGCAGAACTATGATGAATTCATGGAAGAACTAAGACAAGTTGCTCCTGTTCAACCACCTCTAGGATATTGCTATCCAGGCATAAGAGATGCAAATTATGGTGATAATAACAGTGATAGCACTTCTAAAGAAGAGTATCTTTGGAAATGGATGACGCATGTCCACTTCATCATCCCAGAACATCTGGAAGCACTTGGACTCAAGTCACTGATCCTTCACCAAAGTCTCCACCTAAAGAATAGGTCCAAGTCTGAGCGAGCTCATAATGTCTGCCATTATGTTTGTAGTGCCATGTCAGGAAGGAATCTTATGCCTTCCTTTATAAATATTGTCCTCATGTTTATCTTTATGTCTTGTTAAGAATCTTACTTTATTAAAAGTAAGTCACGGGTCTGTAACTTTGTAAAAGTTTTTTCCACCTGTTTAGACCACTTTACCTTTTGTCTTTTGTCTGGTTGTATCGTTGAAGTCTATAGAAGGCTTGATTTTATGAAATAAAGGGCATACCAAGTTTGAAACAAAAACCTTTCTCTTGAACTCTCTAATGGCTTTCTAAATTCTCTTTTGTCTTCTAAAATTCTAAGATAGCTGGGATAAGAATATAACGTGATCCTGAATGTTGACGTTATCATAAAAGTTTTGGTTTGTAGTAGATGAGATTTTGGAAATCAACAGATTCTTAAGGTAAGCATCTATAGAGAGAAGCAGTTGAGGGGAAATAGTTGATTAAGAGACTTTATCCAGTATGTTGACCAGTATAGTGTGGTATATATATAAATTTGCGGGCGGGGTTTGAATGGGCATGACTGGACAATACATTTGGGTTGTGTCATCCTAGACACATGCATCAAAATATGATTAGTCCAACTGCCAAAATTTTTTATTTCTCGAAATAATTAAATTTGATTTTTCTGCAATTTTTGGTATATTGTTCACAATATTTTGAGTTTTGAAACTATTTTTCCTTTTCTTTTGAAGTGTTAAATTTTTTTTAGAAATTGTGAAAAAATGTGTTTTCTATCAAGAATTATTTGAAAATTAATTTTCAAAATAATTGATTTGAAAACATGCAAATATGGTTCTCTTTTAGATAATCGGAATAAGATTCAAATTATTTGGGTAATACGTGAGTGTATATATGTCACAACCATGACCAAAACTACATATACAAAAGAAGGCATTG
>CAODLS010477578.1:0-18315 GCA_948243855.1 Flueggea neowawraea | reverse complement strand
ATCTGGTAGAACTCACGTACTTTAGGCTTCACAGACGTACGTGACATTGTCACACGTACGTGACTTTTGTTTGACGTACGTGAATCTTGCTTCAGATCAAATTCTGCAGTTTGTTCATCATCAAAACTTTAGAGAAGTCTCAATGTTGACCACCCTTGGTCCAACAGTATCTATTCTAGAAGGCTTAACATCCTTGGAGCAAAGATCCACATCAAAAAAATGTATTTTGGTACTCCTAAACTCTCATTTAATTCTCATGCATTTCATTTTCTTGTTGTTTGCTTATATTTGCATGAAGGTTAAATGTGGTGTTTTTAAAATTTCTTAAATATGTGCATTGATAGAAATAAATAGGGGGATAATAGATGTTTTTGAATTTATGCACAAATTATTTTACAAAGGGAGAGAAAATAATTTTTTTAAAACTATGCATAAAATGTTTTTGATAGGGGGAGCCTAATCTTGTTTATGCTTAGATTTTATTTGGTTGTGATATTGGTTCTATTCACCCTTAATATTGCATTTTTTATTGATGTCAAAAAGAGGGAGAGAGAAAATAAGAAGAACAAATTTTTATGTGTGAATTGTTATGTGCATAGGTAATAGAAAGAGAGAATTTTACAAATGAAGTTCAAGATGATTTTTAGACAAAGGAAAAGGGGAGAGAATTTTTTTTGGCACTTTGAAAAACATATTAAGCTATATGATGTTTTTTGAACTAACAATGTCATTCAAGACAAGGCTTCATGCCTTGATCGAATTTGTGCTAAAATTTGAGAGGTACGAACTTGGGAGAATTCAATTCTTCCTAAGTTTTATCATCAATAAAAAATGGGGAGATTGTTGAACTAAGGGTGGTTCACATTTGATTCATTCTATGTTTTAATTTAAGGTAAAAAAACTTAGTAAGATTATCTTTGAGAAAGAAAATAAATTAATGATCAATGAAGACAAAGATAAGTGAGGAAAAAGATGTTCCATACCTTGAGTAGTGGACTGGCGAAAGTGCGAGTCGACTGGTAGACAAACAGAAGCAAAAAATATGGCTGATAGTCGATTGGTGAGACCATGAGTCGACTAAAAAGATGGGGAGTCGAATAGTGAAGATGGTGAGTCGATCCATGAAGATCATGATTGTCAAATTGACTAGAAATGACATTCACGTGATGCACAACGGTCATATAACGGATTTGTAAGTTGGGTAGTCGACCCATGGAATTGGTGAGTCGATTAATGAGGAACAAATAAGTGAATCTGAAGCCAGTAGTCGACTCGTGACTTGGGTAGTCGACTCGTGAGTGCTATCAACCTCAAAATATCAACTTGATTGATTTTCAACGGGTCTCTACACTATTCCAATGGCTAAATCAATGTCAAGGGTGTCTCAAACACTATACATAGAGGCTTGAAGGACAGAAGAAAGCACCTAAATCATTTCTACAACTACTTTTCATTTGGTGCTCAAAATTAGCCTAGTTTGTGGGTATTTTGTTTCATCTCTTATTCTAAAATGCCACGATCATTATGAGTGATTTGTAAACAATTTGATTATGGGTTAGGTTTGTTGTTAGCCTTGAAAGCAAAATTGTAAGCACTTTGAAGGTGTGAGCCTAGAGAGAAATCAACCTTGTGTAGGCTTTAGAGGTGTGAGCCAAGAATCAACCTTGTGTAGGCTTTAGAGGTATGAGCCATAATAAATCTTATGGTTGGCCTTCAAGGTGTAAGCCGCAATCAACCTTTTTGTATTGACTTTGTTGGATTGAGCCGGAATCAATCATCGTATAGTGGATTGGGAAAATACTAAGTGAGGATTTTAGGCAGTGGACATATGCATCGAGAATTTGCCGAACCACTCTAAATCGTTTGTGTTCATTTTTCTCTTCTCTCAAGTCTCAACAACTCAACCAAGAAGATCGAAAAAATATTCCAACAATTAGCAGAATTTGTGGTGTTGTAGGCATGGTCACGTATGAAAGAACAATAACAACACTAAGGGGGTTGAATAGTGTGGGATTTTGGGCTTTGAATCTTTTTCGAGTTTAAGCACACAAGTAAAACTAAACAGCAAGGAACATGGAGGATTTAGAGCGGTTCGGCCTAACTTTTGCCTACATCCAGTACCTAAGTATCACCACTTAGGATTTTTACTAATCTCAACCTTTTCCAACAACTTTCATTTTTTAGCTAAGTGAGAAATCTTACAATTCTTGATTCCAGTTCAAGAATCAACCAATGTAGGATTTACCATTGATCATAACCTCTTAAACTCTCTGGTTTGAAATAAGTAAATCACTCACCAACAAATTAGAACAAGGATACAAGGTATGAAAAAATGAAATAAAGAACAACTTGATTTGTATCACTAAGAACAATGAATAAAGCTTGAATTAGGGTTGCAACGAATTGAAGATGTGTTGTTACTGTTCTAGAAGTGTATTTATACTCCCTGGAACTTTGCTAGCCGTTGTGACTCATTTCTTGCCTGTTGTAGTATGAAATAAATCTTGATCTTCTTTCCTTTTCAATGCTTACTCGAGTAACAATGAGGTCTACTCGAGTAACTCCAGTTTTGACCTTCACTGTTGAAATCTAGCTCCTAACTTACTCGGTAAGGACAATCTCTGCTCGACTAATCCATTCTTTGTGACCGTTAGACTTTCATTTCCTTCCATATATGACTTAATTGACTTGGATCTCTCAGATAAAAAATCATGCTTACTTAAGTAAGGAAAAACTCCAATCGAGTACCTTTGCTTTGTCTCACTTCTAGACTTTCTGAAAGGCACACTCACTCTAGTGACATACAGCTCTACTCGAGCGACATTCTCCTTTAGGTGTTTTGTTGATTTTCTGAGCCACGCTTACTTGAGTAACTTCAGTCCCTACTCAAGTAATTTTATCAACCAGTGGCACTCTGGATGTTGGTCTTGCTTGAGTGATTTTGTCTTCTACTCGAGTAACTTTAGACTTTATGTATTCTAGGCACAATGTTTGGTTGAGTGACTTCAAGTCTTGGTCGAATAACTCGGTACTTACTCATGTGAGATTTGGTTCTACTTAAGTAACTGTGAAACTCTGCTTCACTTTGGGCAGACGACTTACTCGAGTAACTCTGACAGTTGCTCGAGTGACTCTTTCTTTGCATCAACAATTTCATCCTTTGACACTCTTGTTTCATGGTGCATTGGACTAATATATTTACCAACTTTTGTTCATCATCAAAACATAGGTGGATCTAAATGTGAACTACCCTTGGTTCAACAAATTACTAGTTGATTAGGTGATACTTTGGGGTTAACATCATCACAGAATTATTACTAGTTTACGAACTGATCTAAAAGGCATAAGAATGCCAATGTATGGATATCAACCATTTCATTCTATATTGAACATTATTTTGAAGAAGGCTTAAATGTTTTTTTTTTACTTCATAGGTTCATGCACATTTCACTTGATTAATTAAAATTAGAACCAACCATCCATCGCTTCACTACTACATATAAATTAAAATTAGATATAGTTTCCAGAAATGCTCTAAAGCTTTAGTACTCATCATGACACTTAGTGTTATACCTATTTGGGTCTTGTGGATAAGAGAATTATGGTTCTCTTCCTGAGATTGATTCACTTGAAGGACCAACACTGGAGCTCCCTACTACACCATATTCTTATGAAATATAGCAATTGCTGGTAGAAGTAAATAAATTGTTGCTAGCATAATGCAAAAGAGACATCCACATTCTAGACTATGACAATGAGGCCCGTGTGCACTGGAAAACCAAAATTTCTTTTAATTTAATTCCAGTTCATTGTTTCATAGCCGAAACCATAACGATAGTAGAATTTGGTAATACTTATAGGGCATTATTCCGCAGAGGCGATTTGGTCTCATTGCATGTACAAATTGGAATGTACCTCACATTCATTGTTTGCAGTCTCAGCTGATGGTTGGTTAGCTAGAGGACATTTACATTTAGTATGCCCTGTTTTATGACATATGGAGCACTTTCTGACATTGTCTTTGACTTGCTGTGATGAACCACCACGCGTCCTATTCCTTAGAGAAATCAAGTCAATCACATTTTCAAATGTAAAGTCTTCAGCGATTGAATACTCCGGTAGAGTATTCAATCGCTCCTTCATTACATATAGTTGGTGACGACAAAGGAATCCAGTGGACTCAAACAACTGCCAACTACAAGTAATTTGTTTTCTTCTAGATCATAGACAACCTCCCTCACTATATTTGTTGAATAATATCTAAATACAAAATAGCGATGACTTCTACCTTCAATTTTTGGAGGGGTGAAATCGTCATATGATACAACCTCCTCTAGTTGTTCCTTGAATATTCTAAATGACGTAGTTATGTATCTACCTACACTAGGCATTTCTAGATGATATAAACGATGAGTGCAGATTGTTTCTTACACCTACATCATTGTAAGAGAAGATAAGTTATAATGCAAGTGTGATAGGTTGCATTTTAGGCATATTTTGTGTTGCGTTTTATGATTGTTTTCATTATAAATTGTTATTTTTTGTGTTATTTTTTATGTTTTTATGCTTCTTTGGTATTTTTAGGTGGAATATTGGTGGATCATGAAGATCTGGAGCTGTTTCTGTGCATTTCAACTAGAAGATGTATCTCTGCGTGACCACGCCAAAGTTGACGCGTTGACCAGAGTTGACACCATGTATTGGGTTGTGTGCCACACTTATGGGCCATGTTTTGGACATGTTTTGAGGGCTGCTATTTATTTTTATTGTTGGATTAAAACAATTAGTTTTATTTTTATTGTTTTAGCTATTTTTAAGGAGAAAGTAGGTTTTCCTTATTAGGAGTCGTATATAAACTATTTCTCTTTCTCTCTCCTAGATATTCTCATTCACGCATAGAAAAAAGGGCATCCACCATCCTCTCTTGTTTTTGGTGTTCTTCCCCTAGCATGTGTAACTAATTTTCTTTCTAGTTAAGGTATTTTGAAGCTCAATCCATTGATGTTGTGAGACTTTTGTTTAAACTTTTATTCAGTAATTCAAGTATTTTTTCAGTTTCTGTTCTTGAGTTCTTTTATTATTATTTTGATTGATTGATTGACAAGAGCTCGTTGGTTAATTAATTGAGATAATATACTGTTATTTAGGATTGATAGTGTGTCACATTAGTCCTAATATAGATAACGAATAACGTGAATGTATGTGATTTGGGCATTATTCATTGTTATGGAATTGAATAATCTGGTTTAAATGAATCACGATGTTTTATGTTTCACTGGCTAGGATTGAGGTCTCTTTAGTTTTTACCGCTGCCATATATTAAACATTGTCAGGGCATCCGGGGGTTGTCTAGCGGTTAGGAAAATAGTTCGCAGGATGTCCCGAGGCTATCGAATAGGTAAGAAGGGATTGGTTAAGTAAGTATGTCAACGTTGGCTATAACTCTGTCTACTTGAATGCTTAATATTCATCTTTCGTGTCTATGATCAACTGATTGGATTGAACGGGGAAGTGCCTTAGCTGGGTTTTAATTATAATTGAATTTCTGTCATTTTATTATTGTTGTTTTATTGTCTACTGTGAACTTTAATTTCTTCTTGCTTTTAGTTTCGGTTCTGAACTACATTTTCAACAATCTCATTTTACTTTTCTGTTTTTATGATTAAACAAATTTCACCTGTCTCTGAGGATCGACCATGCTCACTGCTTTACTCTTTTTTTAGTGTTCTCGAGTAGGTTAATTTTATTTTGGTGGTCTGACACACTATCAAAGTGCATCAAGTACTTTGTTGTACCTTATTAAGATCCATATATGATGTGATAACATATGCAATTTTTTTCACCTATTGTGATGATCCAAACAAGCCTCTTATTCTCTGGTCCTCATTAGGACTGTATCACACTGTCGCATATACATATGGAAACATAAATATCTTCTCACTTATTTGTTCCTGTAGGAATGCAAACCTTCGCACCTTGAGGTTGTTTGAGTGCAAGCGAAAAAGTGAATTTTCAAAAATGTCTCAGCCCACATTGTTCGAGTTTCATCCATAGTTATCACCAAATAATTTTCTTATAGACTATATTTGGAAACCATTTTTAGCCACTTTAAATCAAATTCGCTTGCCTCCATCCTTTTCCACATAATGCTTGAAAAGTCTCTAATCAACATGCCTTGCTTACGAAATCTTCGTTGCAGTGATTGTTGAATATGAAAAGAGCATAATCTATGAACTGCTTTTGACAAATTTTCTCTAATTGCTCACGCCATGCTTTGTGCCCCATCAATCACCACAACCTTCTGCTTCTTCCCACCCATTATATTCGACAGCATCTATGAGTAATTTTTTGAAGTCGAGTCCAGGAGAATAGCATAACAAAAAACTATCATTTGGTGGTAGTGATTCACACTTGTTGTAATTACAAACGGCCTATCATATTGGTTCCTATTGAAGGCAAAGTGAAATGATATCACCTCTCTAAAGCATGAGTAATCATATTGACACATGGAGTCTGCCCAAAACAAGTTACCCAAATGCTTGTCCTCACATACATATTTGTTGAAATAAAAACCCTTGTCCACATTTTGTTTAGGCTAAAACAACTCATTAATGCCCTTGACATCTCTATCAACATAATCCAAACCACTTAGGCCATTGATGTAATTGTAGACATCTTTTTGAGTGAAGCTCATTTTATCATAACCATCGCTCTATTTATCAAAGAGATCAATTATTTCCCTCATGCCCAAATCACTATGTACCAATGATCTAATCTCCAACTTTACAGTTTCGTCCATCTTTTGATGTGATCTCAAGAAATGGAGATGTTTACTTGGAACCAACTCGTGTGCATGTTCCATGACAAATTTAATAACCACCCATAAATCTGTAGACTTTTCGTACTTTAGATGTAGCTGAGCCTCACAATTCTCCCTTACTTCAACTTTAGGGGGCATTTTACGTGCAGTTAAACTTCTCCATTTTTCATCCCTACTTCCTTGTTTTTGCACACCAACACTCGGACACATGGCATACTAGGAACATTTTTTTGAAGCGACCCTTCCTCAATGGAAAATCGATTTCCTTTGCATAGGCAAGGTAAAATAATTCACCCTCATCAAGTGTTTTGAACTCCATGCCCATGATGTCTGACTGTGTCAATCTTAAATATTCTTCAAACCCAACTTGAGCAATGCACATAACAAGGCTATAATATGTTTTGAGAGTTATGAGAATAAAAAAAAAACAAAGAGTATCTTATGCAATTTCATTTGAGAATCAAATTTTGGAAGTTAATTATCGAAAACGTTTGGCCACCTTTTTGAATGTGATTTAATTTCTTTTGTGATAGGATTTGCCTTTTAAGATACATGATGAGTTGAATAGTTCATCCAATAAGAGAAATTTGCTTAAGTTGCTCGATTGATTTAAATACAAAATCAAAGGTTGGTCAGGTTTTTAGGAAGAATGCTCCAGGCAACAATCAAATGACTTGTCCACAAGTTTAAAAGCAATTGGTGAATTGTTGTGTTGTTGAGACCACACATCCCATATTAGGTAACATGAGAGATAGATTGTTCACTACTATGGTTGATGAGTCTCTTGATTGCTCAGCGAAAGAATAAATGGTAGTTTTTCTTAGGTACACGAACAAGCATAGAGAGGTAATTGAATTTTTTTTTGTGATAGTTTGTATTACATTGGTAGTTTGTTTGAAGCAAGCCATCGATGCTTTGTTTTTCAAATATGGGTTTCCTATTTTGAGATTGAGAGGTCAGAGATATGATGGTGCTTTAAATATGCACAGTGAGTTCAATGGTTTGAAGTCACTTATATTGAAAGAGAATCTATATATGACGTATGTCCACTGCTTTTCCCCTCAATTGCAATTGGTGGCGATTGTTGTAGCCAAGGGAAACTGATTGGTTATTGAATTTTTTACGTTGGTATGACTCTAAATGTGTGTGGATCGTTTTGCAATAAGGTATATAAGATTAGGTAGAAAGAACATGATTAAAAAGTGAACGTATTCAGATAGGAGAAATTAATTCTGGAAATGGCCAAAATCAAGCTACCATTATTGTTAGACTAGGCGATAATCTATGGGGATCTCATTACATAGCCTTATGTCGCATGCATGATATGTGACCTTTAGTATTAGAAGTTTTTAAGAAATGTTTGATGATGGATAGGATGGAGATGCCACAGGTGTATGCGTGTCTTTGATTGAGAAGAAGTACTGTAATACCCCACCCATTTTTGACCTGTCTTTTGTAGCTTTTTCGATCAGTCCTGATTAGTTTCGTTCAATTTTGATCATAGTAATTGATGCTCGGAGATGTTGAGGATGTCAATTTGTAAAAAAAAAATTGGTGTTTAGTTGATCTCGATTTGATCTTGAATGATTGGAGTGTTAAGTGGATGATTAATGGTTTTGAAAGGGAGTCACTCGAGTAAGCAGATAGTGTTACTCGAGTAAGATGAGCTATGAATTACTAGAGTAAGCAGAGAGTGTTACTCGAGTAAGGTGAGCTATGGATTACTCAAGTAAGCAATTTTTTACTCGAGTAATCCGGCTCTCCAGGTGAATTTCTGGGAAAAACCTACTCGAGTAAGAATCCTCTTACTCGAGTAAGCCAGGGAAAATGCTAAAATGGTGTCCTTTTGGGAAGGAGTTCTACATATACCCCCACCCAACTCTCTCGGCTCTCTCACCTCATTTTTGTCTCTCTCTCCTTCAAATCTGCCCGGAGCGCATTCATGTTGCTTCTCATTGCTTCCATTTCGTTCCTAGAGGGAAGTAAGGGTACATCTCTAATCTCCTCATTTCTTCCATTTCATTCTTTAAATTTAGATTTGTGGGTTAGACAATCATAGATTGATTTTGTCCATTTGGGATTTGTAGTTTGTTAGGTTATGATTGTTTGAGGTTAGACAATCATAGATTGAGCTTGGGTTTGAAAGATTTGATGAGTTCTTTGAATAGTTTGGGTTTGGCCGAATTTGTGAACAATCTTGATAATGTTGAGTTTGTTTGAGGTTTTTTGTTGAAATGGATGTTAGATTTGTGTTCAAGAGGTCGAATAGAGACAATATGGGTGAATGGAAGTGATTTTTTTGGTGAAATCAAATGATAAGTCGAATTTGAGAAATCTGGATTAGTGACTTACTCGAGTAAGCATTTTAGCTTACTAGAGTAAGCCAAGATGGGTGTTACTCGAGTAACCATCTGACTTACTCAAGTAAGACATGGTTCTGGGGGACCAAAGATGTAATTTTTCATATTTTATAATTTTTTTAGAGTTAAGGGACTAATTTGGAAATTCTGACTACTTGGGGATTCGTAAGTGAATTAAGAATACTTTGAGAACCATTTTGTAATTTTCCAGTCTAGAGGACTAAATCATAATTTTATAGAGGTCGGGGACTAAACTGTAATTTTGCGAAATGTTTGATTTTTGAGGCAAAAGTATTGGATATTCATTCGCATTAGATTTTTCATTTGTCGTGGGTTAGGACGAGCATCTGCATTACATGCATACTCTCTATTGCCACAATACAGTATTTGACTTCGTTGCAATAAATTTTGTATTCAGCTCGGTTGGACTTCTGAGGTGATCTGCCGTTCCTCGGTGGCCAGCGATTGGAATATTTGATCGGCGTCCAGGTGAGTGTGATAGCCACTTCAAACACATAGGCTGTGTCTCTTAAAATTATATGTTTTTGATGTGTCAGTACTTGACATGTAATTTGAAATAATTAAAGGATAGAGAATCCTAAAAATAGGATTTGTGTGAAAACCTCTGTTGTGGAAATGAGATTTCATCTGAGAATTTTTAATGGTTTCTGAAAATAAATATTATGTTTTAATATTTATTATAGATTTCAAGGTATGTTCTGTAGAAAATATTCTTTCTGGATTTAAGAATGCTTTCTGAAACAAATGTTTCATTCTAAAATAAGTAAGTTTTTGCACTAAGGCTTTTGCTTTGAAAAGCAAATGTAATTTGGGACAAACATTTTGTCTGCACGTTTGATATATTTCGGTGAATAATTTATTTGTTCTGTATGTTTTCTATTTGAATATTTTAATAAGCATTTCAGTATGTTTTTCGGTAAAACATTTCGATTTGGGACACCTAGTTACGAGGTAGCGTAGCCTTTGATACACCGATGTTGTATTGTCTGCCTAAATTGCTAATACTCAGTGCCTAAATGACTAATACTCAATGCATAAGTGGCTATACTCTGTGCCTTAGTGGCTATACCACGGTGCCTAAGTGACTAATCCTTGCATTTGTGGTTGTTACCGAGTCAGGTTGACTTTACATGTTAGATTCAGGTCCCGTTAAACTTTTGGTGTTTTTCTCTGAAAACATTTTAGAAAAATAATGTGAATTTCGGTAAATATTTTGAAATGAATACTTTGGTTATTTTCGAGTCGGGATGACTCTACTTATAAGTTTCTGGTTTCGTAAGAGTACTTTGATATTCCACTTTGAAAATGTTTTGAGAAAATATTATTCTTTGTAAATACTTTGGAAAAATAAGGAAGAGTTTGAAAAAAGTTTTGAAAGGAAATATTTTGGCCATTTCATTTTCTGAAAACTAAATGTTTTATCCGAGTCAATTATTTAGCTAGTATGTGTTCATTGTCTGTCTTGTTTGCGAAGGATTTCGAAATGATTTTTCGGAGATATTATCATTCTATATATAGAGTGTATACGTATATACACTTATATTGCGTGTGGTATTTCAAAAGGTTTTCAAAATAGTTTTGAGGGCTCGGGAGCCGCTATGAGGTGTTTATCCACTCACTAGGGTTCTTACCCCTTTCTTTTTCTTGTTTATCTTTATCCTTTGTTTCAGGTTATTCTTTTGGCATTCAGTTACCCAATGAAGTACCTTTGTTAGCAGTAAGTGCCCTATTGTTCGGGCCGAGTTTTGTTACGTTAGATGCTCCACACCGAGTAGTGGGTTATGGATTTGTATTTGATAATAAAATGGTTAAATCGTTTTTAACTATATTTATTTATTCAGTATTTGATAACATAGTTATACTTATTATTATTCGAGGATATTATTTTCAAACTTATTATCTATTAATCTGTTTTAACATGACTAATAAGTCGGTTGATAAAAGTAATTGGATAGTATGTTTCTGTTCTCCGAAGCTTGTGCGAGATGGGCCAAGCTGTCATAGACGGTTCACCTCATACGCCGGCCACGACTCGATTTGGGTCGTATCAGGTATTACTTTGTATTCATTATGTTATTGGTGAGAAACTTGTTGGGATTGACAAATAATTTGTTGATGGCTCTATAAGAAAATGATCAAAACATTGTAAATGTCGTGCATATGATCAATTATTTGATGGAAGAGTTGCAAACTTTTAGAAATTCTAGATGGCACATCCATTTAAAGGAAGTGAAGGATTTTGTAAGGCTTATTCAATTTCTATTATTAATATGAGGATACAAGAAAAAATAGTCGACTGAAGCGAGATGGACAAATAGTTACTAATTGTCATTTCTTTTGTGTGGCGAGTTTTTGTGAGGTAATACTACATGTTATTATTAGTTCATCAATTAAGTCCTTTTGATTATTTGCATAAATTTATCATATTAATTTTTTCTTTTTTATGTTTCATGCCAAGTTGTTGATTTAATTAGTCAAGAGATATGAAATCATTTCTCTAAAACAAGTACGAAAATCAATTTCTTGCATTTCATGCCTTGATCCAAGGTTCTCATTCTCGGTACTTGATGTTGATAAGCTAGTTTGTCTTGCTCATCTTTATTCAAAAGACTTTTTCTTGACGAATCGAGGATGATGCACAAGAACTTTGAAATTGATTCAAGACATAAACAAAGATAAAAGGTTTTTAGGTCTTCAAGATTTGGAAGAGTTTGCAAAGAAAATGGTTGAAACTATGAAACATAGAATTTTTCCATTGGTATATCGTTTGACTGAATTGATGTTGCTCCTACCAATTGCAACTGCATCCGTTGAGCAAGAGTTCTCTGCAATGAATATTGTCAAGTCTGATTTGCAAAATAAGATGAGAGATGAGTGTATGAATGATAGTTTGGTAGTATACATTGAGCAGGATATTTTTCAAACTATTGACAATGAAGCCATTTTGTTGCGCTTCTAAACATGGAGACCTGAATGAATCAATTGCCGCATCTTGAAACTATTAGCCAAAATATCATATGATTTAAACTATTAGATGTAGTTTTGTATTTTGGTCTCTTTAACTTATTGCTTTTGCTACTATAATGTTAATATATTCATCTTCAGAAAATAAATAAATATATATTTAGTATAAATGTTGCTTCTTCTTGTCTGAAATCTTGGTTCTACCTCGGAACATAATCATATTTGTTCAACAATGTGCGACATACAGCTCCATATAATGCGGAAGGAGGCTATTTTATTGAGCCTATTGGAATGCTCTAACAGAGGGACCAAATTAATTTATAAAGCAATACTTGAGGGACTAATTACTATAGTTTTCAAGTTACAGGGATGTTTTGTAGTTATAACAAACTTAGAGACTGCACAATTAATTTCTCAAAAAGTTCAATGCTTCACTGCGTTCAATGTTCACCCACTCGTACAAATTACAACATAGAACCGGAGCACCATGATGGTGGATATAAGAGTGGAATCATACAATAAAAACTCTTAAAAAAATCATTTTCATCTACTGGTGTGTTGCTGCAACTTGAAAGATATTGACGGCTGGAGAAAGCAAAGAAAAAAAAGAAAAGAAAAAGCTTTTAATTGGACCCACATCACCAACCCATAAAAAGTGTGAACAAAATGGCAGTGGTATTCTGTGTTTATTTAATTAGATTTCAAATCCATTTTGGCCTTTGAAAGTGGAAGCCATTTCCCAAACTCAATGGCTAGCATAGTCCTTTTCTTGGAGGACTTAAATCCACGCTCTCTCTTCAGCTCGTGGACACAGATCTATTCTCCAAGGTCGGGCAAGTTCTCATGTCATGTTTGGACTACTGTTGAGGATCTTGTTATGGACCAAAAATTTAAGCCCTTGTTTGTTTTGGCTTACTAGAGAAAGAATACAAAATAAATTTGGATTATATATAATAAAAAATAAGCTGAAGAAATTAATCTATAAAAAATTAAAAATTACAGTCCATATGATATTCTAAAGTTTTTTTGTCGGTGATGATTTATTTTTACTTGACATGTAAATACCAAACCGAAATCGGCGAATCGGACCGGATTTGAACCGATCAAAATCGAAATCGGCCCGAAATTGTGAACCTCACAGTACAAAACCGACGGTTCATGGACTGGTTCCGATTCAAGGGTTTCTAAAACCATCGGACCGCCTGTTCCGAATCGTTTTGAACCGTTCGGTTGAACTGTCAGTTCAAACAGCTTCTTCAATCCTTAAAAACCAATGGTTTTAACCAAAACCAGTGGTTTGACCTTTCTAAACCAATGATTATTATCTTAAATCAGTATTTTTAACCCTTTTAAACCAGCAATTTTAACCAAAACCAAATGTTCAACCTTTTTAAATCAACGGTTTTAACAATATTTAAAAAAAATTAAAAAAAATTCAGTTTGAACCAAACCAAACCAAAACTAAAATCGCTGATCAAATAGAACCAAACCATTGACCAAACTGGTTAAACTGGAATCAGATTGGAACCAAACCAAACCGTAGAATCACGGTTCAGTTTCGATTTCCCCATTCCAAAAACCAGAACCGCATATTCATGAGCCGGAACTGGTGGTTCCTGAACCGTTAACAAGTCTAGATTGAGGGTTTCTCTCTCTCTCTCTCTCTCTCTCTCTCTCTCTATATATATATATATATATATATATATATATATATATATATAAATTCGACATATAACTTATTATACTATTTCTTAAATTTTTATTAATTATTAATATAATTTTGATTATTTTAATGTAGTATAGTGTGGCTTTAAACGTTGCCTATTCACTTTGAAAACCGTATTTGTTTTGATGCTTTGTATATCAACTGTACCATGAGTTTATACTTGCACGACCATAAAAGGTCCAACCTATTTGAATCAAAGCTTTCCTGCAAAAAAGTTTTAAAGTTAAATCGAAAAGAAGTACCTTTGACCCACCTTAAGCGTCTTATGCACAAGTTGGCTATCATTAAAAGCTTTGGATTTGGCCTTGTGAATTACTTCATTTTCATAGGCGTGATTCCTGATCTTAAGCTCTTGTATCTGGAATTTTTGCTGCTGCTCGGCTTCCTCAAAATTCATATTGCACTTTTTTACCGCACAAAATGCCATGTGTTCAATCTCAACAGGAAGGTGACAAGATTTTCCAGGACACAAGATGATAAGGTGGCATACCTATTCATCTAAACGTTGACTCCAATCCTTTCAGTTTGGGTTGAACGTTTTCTCCAAGATGCCTTTAATCTGTTAGAGACCTCAATTTGCCCATTCGTCTGTGGGTGGTAAGTAGTGGAAACTCGATGTGTAACACCATATTTTTTGAACAAACTTTCCACCACTCGATTGGAAAAGTGAGCACCACGATCACTAATGATGGCCTTAGGAGTGCCGAATCTAGCAAAAACATTAGCCTTTAAGAAATCTACAACAACTTTAGCATCATTAGTTCGAGTAGCTTTTTCTTCTACCTACTTCGACGCACAATCAACAGCAAGAATAAAGTATTGATTGCCAAAAGACTGAAAATTTTTGCAAACAAGTATGGTTGTTTGAGGCATTTCATTCATTTGGTTTATATTTCCTACCCGTTGACAATGGTCATAAGCTTTGCAAAATGCATATGAATATTTAAAAATTCCAGGGCAACATAAACCTGATTCAAGCCTTTTCCTTGTTGTTCTATTCGATCCAAAGTGACCACAATAAGCTGATGAATGACAGAATTGCAAAATCGAAGAAATTTTAGATTCAGGTACACATGTATGAATAATATGATCTAAACACATCTTCTAAAGGTATGGATCGTCCCAAATATAACATTTAGTATCACTTTTCAGCATGTACTTTTGGGATATGCTATAACCTTCAGGAAGACCATGGTTAATAAAAAAAATTAACAATATCAGCATACCATGGATTATGGTATAGCCATGCTGTAGTTACAACGTATAGGTGTTCATCAGGAAACCCTTTAGAGATCTCAATATTTGTCTTTGGAACGTTGGACAACCTACTGACATGATAAAAAAAAAATTCCCAGCTCCCTTCTTGTCTTTAACCTCAATATCAAACTCCTGCAACAACAAAATCCATCGAATTAACATTTGTTTAGCAACCTTTTTGTTCATTAAGTGCTAAGAGCAGCATGATCTGAATAAACTATCACTTTTGTTCCCAATAAATAAGATCTAAATTTTTTCAACGCAAACACAATAGCAAGCATTTATTTTTCTGTTAAGAATCTTTGACGCATAATAAATAACATATGGGCCTCGTCCAACTCTTTGACTAAGAATTGGGCCTACTGCATGATTTAAGACATCACACATCAACTCGAAAGGAAGATTCCAATAAGGAGCTTGCAATATTGGTGTTGATGAATGCTCATTTATACATATTTATATATTCACATTCATACTCCTTTGGTTGTAAAGTGAGTGTTTATCATGAGTTATGGTACTTTTATGCTTTAATTTGTATTTCTTAGGTCGATTCATGATGCTTTGATGGAATTGAGCAAGAACGAGCAAAAACGACAAGTTTTTGACATTTTGAAGCAAGACACGGTCATCCCTAAGTATGACACGACTGTGTGATCGAATTATTGGCTTGTGGATGCACGAAACTATTGTTTCAAGGAAGAAATTGAAGACATGGCATGTAAGGAGAAATACACGGCTGTGTCTGTGGACATATCCTGAGCTGGAATTCGTTAAATGATGACACGACCAAAGTAGTTCAAGACACGACCCTTGATGGCTTGTTGGGTTAGAGTATCATTCGGATTTCCTTGTTTGTACTCGCAGTGAATGTTCTACGCGCGTTGAAGCGTGTAACACGCGTTGTATGTGTGTAACACTCGTTGATCATCGTTTGGGTTTGGGAGTTTTGAATCTGGGTTCGAGAGATATTATGCCTGTGCCGACAACACACATTGCTTGGGGTGGAAGGCATGTTGAACGCCTACAACGCACGTTGTAGAATGTGTAACGCATGTTGATGCCATCTGTCTATATATACCCCTCATCCGCCTCTTCTGCCTCCATTCGACTCTCACCTATTTTTTTACCAAAATCTTCAAACTTGTCTGAATCGCTTCCCCGGTGTTTGCCCATCACTCCTAGGCATCATTTAAGGTAAGATCAACTCCCCCATTCTTTCATTTACTCATTTTCCTCTCAAATCTAGCATTTTTTGGTTTTGGTCTGAATATCTAGGGTTCGGATTTTGTAATGATTCTGAGTTAGAGGACGTTATGGGTTGTGAGATTGGATTTCATTGATGTTAAATGAACATAATTTAAGCCTTGAATAATTGGATTTGATGAGTTATTGTGTAGATTAGGGTTAGGTTCGGTTTTGGCCGAATTGATGTTGATTTTGAGTTGTTTTGGAGAAACCAATTATTGATTTGAGTTCCTAAGGTTGTTTAGAGCCAATGTGGGTGTTTAAATTCGATTTCTATCGGTTGAATTGAAAGTTGGACTATTTGGGTAATTTTCCAATTGAGAACAAAATGTGATACTTCGCATTCTAGGGATCCAAATGGAATTTGGAGTACCCTTTTGAGTGATTTGAATATTTTGGAATATTTAAGGAGTTAAGAATGGTTTTGGAGATTGATTGAAATTTTTACGAGATGTCTGATCCTCTTTTGAATGGGTTCCTTTGGGTCGACGCTTGCATTACATCATTATTGCATTTTGGTACAGTCACAGTACTGTATCCGTATCATGTCATTGATATTGCTTTGACAGCTGTTTCAGCTGTGTATCCTGGTCTACGAGGTTAGCCAGCCACCAGTGGTACGTGTTGGGTCATTCTGCTTGGATATTCAGATGAGTGGAATTGCAGCTTCAGACACATAGACTGTGTCTTCTAAACTATTTTTTTTGATGTGTTCAGAACCTATTACTGAAATTGGACTAATATAAGGATTTGTTAACTTAATAACCTGGTTATGTGTTTAATAATCAGCTTGCTATTTTTGAACGGATATATTTGTAATATATATCTCTCACTATTTTTTATATGCGCTACTGCATGATTAATTTTTTTTTATTTAAAGATAATGGAAAAATCTACTCTGAGATTTATTATGTTTTCGTAATAAATGTTTTTGTTGGATTATGATGGTTTTTGAAATAAATATTATACTTTAATATTTATTATGGTTTTGGCCGTAAATCCTCTATTTTGGATTTTGATATATTTCTTAAACATGTAATTGTTTTTGGATTAATTTTATCTTTTTGAAAATACTATGTTTAGTATTTTGCGATGTTTCCACTAATAAACGTTTCGGTTGAACATTTGATTTATTGAATAAACAAGATGTATGTTCAGCATATGCCTGTTTAGATATTTTTAAATAAATATCTGTATATATTTTTTATAAACTATTTAGATACGGGGACCCATTTGTTACGGAGATATATGTGACCTTTGATATACCAACGCTATGATAAGCCTAGCTACCAGGGTTGTCGGTAGTCATGTGTTCTGATCCAACACATGATTTGATATCGATTGTGGCGGAGTCTACAATCATCACTGTTATTGTTATTGGTCCTCTATCACCGGTATTATGATATTGTTACTTATATTATTGTAACCGTTTTTTAAATGGTTTTCGATCGCTATTATCTATATGGGGAGTGTATTGAAAAGTATTATGTTATTGTTACTGATATTACTGCAATCGTGTTTTAAATGGGTTTTGATAGCTATGACCTAAATAGCGCATGTGTATTTATACATGAATTTTTGGATATACTTTCCTAAAGTATTTTGGAAATTTCTCTTCGAGTATATATATATTTTGAAAAATATTATGATCTGTAATCAGTTTTGGGAAACGGATATGGGTTTTAGTAAAGTGTTTGAAAAAGAAATATTTGGGCTATCTCAAATGTTGAAAACTAAATATTTTATTTGAAATAAATATTTAGCAAATCTTTGTCCATTTCGTTTGCGAAGCATTTCGAAACGAATTTCAAAAAGTATTGTTCGATATATAGCGTGTATACATATGTACATTTATATCTATATGTGATGTTTTTAAATTGTTTTCAAAACAGTCTTTGTGAGACACGTACCATGCGATCTGG
>CAODLS010477460.1:0-15415 GCA_948243855.1 Flueggea neowawraea | reverse complement strand
ACAATGGCCTTCAATGGACCCACTCCATCTGAATGATTCTGTGATACATCATTGGGAGGTGATCTGGCTAACACAGCTTTTGCATCTCCTATATTGGCAATGAAAACCTAAAACAAGTTTCCCAACAGATCAAATAACAGTCCATTAAACATTCAGGAAACAAAACCAAAAAAAAATAACAAAGGCTCATTTTCATCATCCAATTATTAACATTATGTTGCAGAAATATACAAGAAGACGATATGCTAACACATCATGCACGACAATGTCCACTACTTATTATCTCAGCCAAAGCCACTTGATACTGAAAACAAACAAATGCAGTACTTCAGTTAATGCTCTGGTTCAGCTAAGCTACAATGTGGCCATATCATGACTTCATTAGCAGGCAAAGAGCAGGAACTTGCCAAGAAAATTCAACTAAATCTCATCGCAGTTCAAATGTAAACACGACAAAACTCTAGAACTTACTGTCCGTCCCAACACCCAGACACATACAGCCGTAGCACCATCATGCCACCGCCCTATTAAGAATCCAAACATAAATCATCATATGGACATATAGCAGCTAAGGCCCACCGGAACAATCATATGGACATATAGGAGGATCAACTATCATACTTACCGGAAACACTTTCTTGAAGAAGACACTCGTCAGTTTTCCTAAAACCTAATTTACAAACATGAATAAACTAAAAACCCAAATCAAGAAATCGTAAAACCCCAAAAAGGAAAAAACAAGTTCATCAATTTTGTACCTTCAAGAATGGCCTTTTTAGCAGCTTTAACATCCAACTGTAACACATAAAAACATTAAATCAAAATAAAGAAACTAATCGAACCGAACTGACAAGTTTGATCGAATCAAGCTAAGGAAAAAGAAGCACGCCTGTCGAAATAAAAATTACCAACTCACGTGGTAAGCCAGCAGACACAACATTTCTATGCAAATTCTTCTGTGCATACGCCGCCGCTAACCGCCCTCCATGTCCGTCATAAACTGCAAAATGCGAACACCTTCCGCAGAATTTCAATAAAAAAAACTCCATTAATCAAACAGACATAACCCGAAAACACCAAAAATGTGAAAAGATTAATAAGAAATAAGAACCTGAATTTGAAATCGAAGTCCAAGCTGGCATCAGGCAACAAAACCCAAGCGTCCTCCATTGCGTGCCTCGAGCCCTTATCCTCCGCCAAGTCAGCATCAATCTCCAAACTCTGAGTCTTTTCTGCCTCGGTTTCGGTTTTTGGCTTTTTGTTCGGATTTGATTCGGCAGTTTCGGCTCTGTCATGCTTGTGGTTTGGGTTGGGAATTCCAGCCTCTGCTTTTGTGGCTTCAACGGTCGTGGTTTCTCTTTGTTCTGCCATTTCTACTGGGTTTTTAGATTTCTTTGTTCAACAATAGCTACTACTAGTGGAGCTGTGTCTGGTTGGTTGCCGAGAAAATGGAAGAATGCTTGGGAGTTATTATGGCTCTCTGCGGAACTTGACCTGGTGCGGGGTTTTTCTTTTCCGTAATTATTCAAAATCAATTTAAAAATAGAGGCTAAAACTATGACGAAACCCCTGAACTTGGGTGAAGTCGGAAATTGCCCCTCAATGAAAACTTTGGTGAGGTTGGGTCCCAAACTCTTGAAATTAGGTCAGATTGGCCCTTCTATCAACTATACTATAATACTAGTCATTCCTTTCACTTGTGATAATGTGATGGTTCTCAATGATGTGATTTGATACAATTTGTTAATAATTCAAATTATTAAATTTTAAGTATACTTGTAAATTGTAGGTAGATTTTATCAATACTGTCATTTTTAAGTTACGAAGCAGTGGGAAGGACAAATATTTTAGGGCTTATTTGAGAGAGTAGCATATTGTGTATTTAGCAATATAACATATAATATTTTTTGTAGATTGTGAATAGTAAAATTGGATATGATGTAATTTTTTATTTTATATATGTCTTTGAAATTCCAACTTTTACCAGATTAAAAACAAGAAATTCTATTTTAATCCTTTTAATAGTCAAAAAACTAAATAAAAAAATGAGAATAGAGGTAAAATTATAATTGCAATTTATTAATTCATTTAAATTGGTGCAGTCTGGAGAAGATGTTAGATATTATTAGTCACCAAACAAGTATGTGTTTTATATACTCCCAATATACTATATGTTTATAGTTGCCAAATGAGTCTTTAAAGGAAAATCCTTTTAATATTCTAAATTAGACAAATTATTTACACTTAAAAAAAATTATGCCAGTGACCATATGAGATTAAGCACATATCATTATCACCCATCAAAGGAGTACGAAATAGCCAAGAATGATTTCCCACGCGCCAAATACTCCTTTACATTATTACTATAATCTCCACTATAAAAACAAACCCAAAACCTAAATGCAAAATAAGCAGGTAAATAAAACACAACCAATGAAAAATAACAAATAATATATATATATATATATATATATATATATATATTCCACTCTTTCTGGACCACTACTAAACTAAGAAAAAATCTTAATCTCTCCTCCTAAACCGATATGCAACAATCAATGCTCTAAATCTCCTTTCCATCCCCCTTACTCCACACTCATTCTTTACCATGTTCAGTGATCGGCCGGCTATTAGCGTCGAAAATGGGACGGTAGCAGGGGCCGGCAGAGTGGTGTTGAAGCCTGCTATGATGTCGGCCAGTCATTGACTGAGACTAAACCCTAACAAGGATCATAAGCCGAATAGCTACAAGGATCTACAATTGGATTTTGGTCCTTCTGTGTTTAGCTCCGTGGAGAGGTATTGGCCTCCTAACATGTTGATTGTTGGTCGTGACGATAAGGTCAAGTTCATGTGCGAGATTCTCTTGAAGTATTTGCCCTATGGAGACTGTGTAACACCTTTTCCAATCATATAACCATACTATTTTATGTGATTATAAACATAAGAACATGCATTCATATAGATCATTAATTTCTAATTGTACATACACAAAATTTAGAGCAAAACATATAAATAAGTTAAACAAAAGTTCAATTAGCATTCAAAAGGATCCTTTCAAAATTATATGTACAATGATAATATAATGTAGAGGAGATAGAATGTGGACCCAGACGAATGACATGTGCTCCATTTATAAAGTTAATCAGCTCCACGCTTGATCAACTCCCAAAAATTATATGAAGCTAAAAAAATAATTATATTTTATATGAGTTGCCACTAGAAATCCACAACAATTAGCATGTAAGGCTACATCTGCCATCCATAAATCCACAAAAATTGGCATATAAGGCTACACAAGTGCATCTTTAATTTGCGTCTAAACAAATTACACAAACGTGTCATCCTTCCCAATTGAAAAAATTAGTCCCCACTTTCCACCCTAAACATTCCATTAACGATAATGGAATATAGTTATATATTATAGTAATATAAATATAGTTATATGTAAATATTCATACATAAATATAATGATATATTGTTTTGTAAAAATTCCATCAGATATTCAACTATCTTTTAGCATATTTTCAATATATTATAGTAATACAAATATAGTTAATATAAATTTTCACATATAAATATAACAACTATAAAAAAAACATATGTTTATATAAACATACAAATATATTGATTTGTAGTATAGTAATAATATATAAATATTCGTGATAAATATTTGTTAGTTACACTAGTTATCTTCAGAGTATATTGTAGTACATTCTCATTTGCAAAATAGTAATAGCATGCAAATATTTGATGATTACACTATTTATCAAATAGATATTAACATTAGTTGGTAGCTTTTGGCAACGTACGTACAACATTGAGAGTAAGGTTTGCTCAATTGAATTTATGATTCAAAACTAAACATCCATATGCTTCATCCCTTCGGTTAACCATTGGACACTATGCACACTACATTCTTGGCTTAATTAATTCACCTCTTCTACCTTCTATCTTAACGCCCCTTCCATATCATCGAGCCATTGTTATGACCACGTTCATGGCCCAATTAATTCACCCATTCAAAGAATTTCACCTTGTCCATTATTCCTATTGTTCACCCGGCTACCTTTTCCCTTCCATCCATTGCCACCATTCTTTCGTTCAATTAATTTAAATGAGTACCTATACAAATGGAAATAGATGTTAAGCCTTTTTTCACATGAGTTATTTGCATTTCTTTTGGCTATTGAAGATTTTTTGTGGAGATTGAAGGAGCACCATAGATAACCAAATTCAAGAATTCACCAAATTATTGTGCGTAGTTAATTCTTGAGTATTGTTTATCTGATTTTAAGAGCCTTTTTATTTCTAAATTGTCATCAAGCATCTGGTGTGTATTGTAATTTCATTTTCTTTCTATAGGTTTCAAACTAAAGTTATGACTAGTGGAGATTGAAGAAGAATATAATAGGATGAAGATGGAATCGAAGTGAGAAGAGCCATGGCAAAAAATCAAACGTAAAAGATAATACAAGAATATTTCTCTTTACTTGAGAGCCATTTGGTATGGGAAAATATATACTTAGAAATCGGAATGAAAATGAGTCTTTCTAATTTGTTGAATGTTTCTCTTTACTTAGTAGCCTTTTGGTATGAGAAAAATGTTCTGAGGAATTGGAATGTGAATGGATTTTTCCAATTTATTAAATATTTTTCTTTATTTAAGAGCCATTTGGTATGACAAAATGTATCCAGGAATCGAAATGAGAATGAGTCTTTTCAATTTATTAGATTTGATTTTTTTTTGTCAATAAGTAAAAAAATTTATTGCCAAAAAGAAGTTGTATACAACCAAAACAAGAAAACAACCAACCCTATACCCCAGATTTTCCAGACTCAAACTACCAAAATATAAAACAGTGTATGACTCTAGGCAAAGCAAGCACCAATCCCTTAGACTACCTATATCTGTACAATTTGGCAAAATTTGTATCTTATGCTAAAGCATATATTCGTCAAAACTCTAACAATATCTGGACTTGCACCTTCGAAAAGACAAGTATTTGTTCTTTCCAAATCTTATGCACAGTATTAGCTAAAGCCACCCTCCTAATTTGAGATGACCTATTCTTAGAGTAGGCTTTTTGAGTAAACCAACAGATTTTATGTTGCCATATCAAAGGCCGTCTCTGAATTTTACATCTCTGTAGCACTTCCTCCCATATTTTCGTGGAGAATTTGCAACCAAAGAATATGTGGTGTATCGTCTCTGTATCTTCTTGACAAAAAAACACATCTATCATCAACACATACACGTCATTTCATTAATTTGCTCTTTATCAACAAGTGTCTTTTAATAGCCAGCGATAAGATAAAAGCATGTTTAGGAATATGATTTCACCCTCATACTAACCTCCACCAATCAACTTTAAGGGATTTGGGTCGAAGATAATCCCAGGCCGAAGCAATTGAGTACTTGCCACTGCTAGTCAATTTTCAGTTAATAATGTCACTCATGTTTTGATATATATTTTGGCGTTTAACCAAATTCTAGACAATCATGACTTGAGGGTTCGGAGGATGTGGGAGGCTCCATCTTCCTCTGCAACAAACATCATTAACTTTAGCATTTCTGGCAATTTGTGCACTTTCTGCAACTATTTCAGAACATAGCTCCACTATAGTTTTACCTTCCACCCAAGGATCAAACCAAAAGGAGAAAGCCCTACCATCTCCAAGGGTATAGCAAAACAACTCCTTAAACAAGTTTTGAAGCCATAGTAAATGCCTCCAACTCCAGCTTGTATCTGGAGTCTTAACTATACCCCAAAAACTCGTCATTTTCAGTCTATTTTGGCTCACCCAACTAGCCCATAGACTCTCTTTATGAGTCAACAGTACCTATATATTTTTACCCACAGCTACATAATTCTAGGAAACCAGATCTTTAATACCTAAATCCCCTTCTTTTTTTGGCAAACAAACCTCCCTCCAGACAACTAGATTCTTTTTGTGTACATCTCCCTTTTTAATCCATAGAAAGTTCTTGCAATACCTGTCTAACTCTTTCAAAACTGAAGCAGATAGAACAAACACAGAACAAAAGTATACATGCAAACTTCTCAAGACTGAGTTTACCAATTGGACCCATCCCCTATATGATACTTTCCTCACTGACCAACATGTAATTATAGCTAGAAAATTATGTTTGGTTTTTGCTCACTGACCATTAGATTTGATTTTTACAAAACATGTTTGGTTTCATTATACTCGAATATATATATTGGTGTAGTTCTATCTAATGGTCTTTTCTGCTATTCTCTGGACTTCATTTTTTCAGTCTAGAATTTCAATTTTATGGATTTCACTCTTTGTTTTTATTTTTGCTGCTTGTATGTACTGTTTGCTGGTGTTTTCCATGAGCATATTCTTCTTGTACATAACATTATTTGTGATATGTGATCGTCATCATAATACTATAACGTAAAATTGCTATTGATGTCTGCATAAACATTGAATCAATTGTCAATAGAAGTAAATAATGTTGCTACAGTTTGTCTTCCTGCTATAACTATAGTCATCTTTCCTAGAATGCAATCGAGTTAATGTTGTTTTTGTTTCTCTCATTTGTGTTTTCCTTTTTTAAGCCTACCGAGCTGGCCGCACCATTCTCAAATGTGATATCTTCTACTGCTCAGACTGTGCAGCTAAAGCCGCTTATCAGGTAATCTGAATTTCAATGCAATTGGAAAAGCAATCATCACTCTTGTGATTTCTGGATTTTTCGTGTTAACTGCGAAAATGAGTGCATATAGATTTCTATACATTTGCAGGTTAAGCTTTACTTCTTTGGGCAAAACCAATGGCAAAAGCACATGAAGTGAAGCGAGAGGAGAGGATCAGATGGTTGCCACAGCCCACGGGGCGTTGCGAGTCTACATGTATGAGGGAAAAAAAACGTTTTCCTCTTTTTGTAATAACATTATATTTATCAGTTTGGTGGCAAGTGAGCGAAAGTCTTACATAAAAGGTCTCGAGTTTAAGTCCACTTTGGTGGGAGTTAACACCTTTATGGTGAGAAAAATGAAGAGGGCTGTCTTAATTGTGCAGCTTACTAGAAAAAATAGTGACTTGTTAATGTTTTATATTTATGAATTAAAAACTTAAGTTTTCTCAACATGGAAAATGTTGGTTCTTAAATTTATCTTCAAGCTTATTAAAAAAACTTACAGAGGCAGGTTTGCCTTTCTAGATGTAGATATTTTGATTTTGTTTTTGCAGGAATTTGTCTTTATGTCAGTTTTTTCAGTTTAGTCGCGGATTTGTTAGAAGTTTCCATATTTTCCACTTTGTTTCATGAAAATGAATTCTCATTTCTGTCTATTTATGGAGATATGACGTTGGTGTTTTTGGTAAGTTGCAAAGGCAAATACTTATAATTTAATATAATTTCAAAATATACACGTATATTTTTTTACGGGAAATATACACGTATATTTATCACTTATCACAGTTATAATTCATATCAGATGACACTTGCAAGAAGTCACACGCCTAAATAAGGGTTTTTATCTCAATTCAAAAAAAATAAGGGCTTTTTCTTTTAATCATTGTCAAAGAAAAAAGGGTTTTTTTACATATATAAACTACTAGATTAAAACATATATTAGATATAGCCACTTTAAAAAAATATGCAAATATGACCACAAAGTTCTCACATTAATTCTAAAACTAGCCATCACACATCAGCAATTTGAAAAGCTCCAACTCCATAAAATTAGGAATTATCCATGTGATTGCCCTACAAAATAGAAAATGTAAATTAAAATATATTTAAAACTACCATAAATAATGACTACTCCACTTTCACTACCATTGGAATTTTTCGTTTATGGAAATCAAATCTATTCATCTTCTTTCTTTGCTATAGATCTGCTCTCAATTTTGAAAAAAAACCCTCTTGTTTCTTTCTTCCATCATGGACCAACGTCATCATTCGATCTTCAGTCAAGATTCTACTTTTCTGCTCAATTTGGTTGTGGCGTTTTTATGCTTTGATCGGCTTGTAGAAACTATGAATCATACATGAATCATATTGTGAAGTGAAGATACAACTAGAATATTGGTGAGGTTCAATCAATTGGTATATAGAATAACAACAAACTAAGAAGGACAAATCACCTTCGTTTTTTGTTTTATATATTTGTTTTCTTTCTTTAATTTTGTTTTTCATTTACAACCAATTGAAACTTGTCCTCATAAAAGAAAAGTATAAATTTCGGAATTGATGAATATAATCTTACTGAAACTTAATTGAAATATAACAAAAATTTTGCCACATTATTTAAATACATCACAATATTAAAAAAATAATTAAGGGTTTCATGTAAGTTTTATTTGAGTTTCTTAATATTGTTGTTTACATCAGTTTTTAAATTGTAGTGTTTTTTTATATATTGAGATACTTTTGAAACTTGATTGAAACTAAACTAGATGATTTAATATAAAAATTGGAATCCAATATTATAAACGGACTTGTAACACTTAACTCATACTATTGAAATTTGACAGAAACAACATTGAGTGAGTTTTAAAAATTGAAATATAAAATTCTAAACACATTCATAGATCTTGATTGAAACTTAATAGACACCTCATTGGGAATTTGAAATTCGGTGGAATCACAATATGAAATTTTAAATTATTTGTAGACCTTGATTGAAGCTTGATTGAAACTTCAACGAAACATGATATAAACTAATGGACAAAAAATAAACCTGAATCACCTATTCGATTTGAAATTTGAAATTATGAACACAGTCACGAAACTTTACTGAAACATAATTAAAATTCTATAAACTAAATTGACAATGTTAGAAAAAAAATAAGATTACAACTTACATACAATTGTGAAATTAGATAATTAGTTACCAAAAAAATGGAAAAAATATCGAAAATATAAACAATCTGGAATTGGGAGTTACTTTTTAAATAATTAGTTACAAAAAAAGTGCAGAAAATATAGGGAATATATTAATTCGGAATTGGCAGTCACTTTTCATAATGGGCATAATTAGAATACAAAAATCCTAGTATTGCATTAGCAATACTTTGATGGGCATTGTTAGATTAAGTTTTAAAAAGCGGTTATTCTTTGCAATTTCCTGACTGACAAATTTGTTCACATATCAAATGGGCCGACGAGAAATGGTCACTGTTGACAATTTAGATTAATTTAATTTGCGCCATGGACAGGATGATGGGTCGCTCTATGTTTCGTGAGGATTCTTTTCTATGTTGCAAAACTATGTTTCAAACAGTGGAATTAAAAGATTGAGAGTTAATTACACAGTATCGAACAAATAAAATCAAGAATTTTACAAATAGCACTCATGTTTTTTAATTTTTAAAATAGAAACATGCTAAAAATTTGTTTTAAAATTATCACCACAACGAAACATGTTCTCAAAATTGAATCAAATCGGATAAAATTGATTTTCTTGTCAAAATTCTCTCTCTCTCTCTCTCTCTCTATTTATCTCTATCATCATTGTGCACCACCGCCAGATTCCTCCTCCACTGTCGCTCTTCTCCGTGTAGAGAGACCAACGATTAGATCTCTACTGACGAGATTTGCTCTTGAGCCTTCGATCTCCGCTGATGTGATCTGACCTAGATTTCAGGCTGTTAGGTCCATTGAAGCTATCTCCGCTCTTCGTTGTTGTTTGACATCCATAAATGTGATTCCCAATTCTGTTGTCGTTGTCTTCGAAATCAAACCACAAATAGAGAGATGGAGAAGGAGATGTCGGCGAGTAGGGTTTTGAATGATGGCGGAGATAGGCGAAAAGTTGTGAAACTGAGATGACAATGTTGGTACTGGAGTGTAGATAGGGTAGCGACAGACATGGTTTGCCAAACCTAATTGTTGTGTGTTTATGCAAAATAACAAATTAAGTCCCTTAAATTTTATAAAATTGTAAAATTAGTCCTTAATATTGTGAAATTACACTTTTGTAAACCCTTGTACACATGTTGTACAACTTGAAAAAAAAAATAAAATTTTAAAGGGATAATATAGTTGTGAACACTTGTGTACATTCTTGTACGCTTGTGTACACCCATGTACACTTGTGTGCACCAATAAATTAGGTTAATAAAAAATATGCAAATATCTTGTACACTTGTGTATACCAATGTACACCGTTAAAAATTCATTAAATCAGTTTTTTATCCTTAATCCTCAATGGTTTGCGCCTTTTTTAGTCTGATTACATGCCACATCAACATTTCATTAAACTCTCTCTCATTAAATTATTTTTCTCTAATAGTTTAGACTATCATTAGACCACGCAATGAGACCTACTATCACTCTATTTTTCATTAAACCTCTCTTCTCTTTTCTCTCTCACCCTTAAAAAAGATTCTATAAAAAAAAGCTTGGTATGACATTGAATCGTCCCAAAGGATGAGACTCTCCCCAATGGTGGTTCAATAGGGAGAGAGTCCAATAGATTCCTTATTGGACCTCATGGTAGATACTCATGGCATCTACAATGGTTTGGACCCTTTTGGTTTAATCCAATATCACATCAGTATTTTGTTAGTTTTGGTGCCCTAGTCCAATCATTTATAAGCATTGTCATTTGATTTATCAATTAATAAAGATGCATTTCATTTTATATCTATGAAATATTATATGTTTTATGAAGATAAAACCTCTATGAATAGTTTATTCTTACTTATGTCATCAAGTTTGACTTGATAGTAAAACCATAAGGTAAAATGAATACTATTCTAAATGTCCCTAATCGATTGTTATCATGAGAATGATAACAAATCAAGGTTAGTATGCTGCTAAGTTGATAATCATGTTTTACTGATTATGGAACATAGATATATGTTGGAAAACATGTATTGGACAGGCCCGCTATGAAATCACTTCATGGATCTATGTCACACGTTGTTTTCATACAGTGGTGATGTTTGAGTCCTCTGACTGAAACTCACTATCGATTCCTACATGAGGAATCACATGTTTTGACTTATTCAAACGTTATCCGTAACATGGTAACCATAAAGGCTAAGATTGGATATGTCATGAATCTTATAGAGGAGTGATAATGAAAGTGATGGATTTATTCCTCTTGTGAAGAGTGATATCTTTAGGCCACTTGATGAGTATGATTGATGGAATGTATGCATACTCAAATGAATTGATGAAAGAGTTTATCAATGTCATTTGTCATATCAATCTACTTAAGGTCAAGAAACAAATTGAGCTATATAAGGTTGACATGTTTCCATGTCTTATGCTTAATAGAGATATCGTGTGACAAAATGACTGAATATCAAACTGTGAAAGGTTAACTCGAATCATCGAATACCACTCGATTTTGGATTACCATAATGTATTACTAGATACCGCTTATGGACTTTGGGCCCAAGTTTTGGGACGAGACCCATTACCAATTTCGAGTGGGCCTATTTGGTCACACACAAGAACGATTTGGATTGATTCACAAATATTCTCTCTCATGGTAATTAAATTATTAGTATGATTAATTTGATTAATCATTAATAATTTAGAATTTTATGATTTAGATTATAAATAATGTAATGAGCTTTTAATATTACTTCTTATAATATTTTGAGTATAAATTGTGTGACATAATTTGGGATCATGTAAATTATTAAGAGGGTGATTTAATTAATGATAATATATCAATTAATTAAAGCCCAAAACAGTAATCAAGGCCCTTGAAAATTAGGCACACACTAAAAAGAGTAAAAAGTTTGACTAGGTCAAAGGTTGACTAAGTCTTACTTAATCCACTTGATTAGGGACACCTAATCTAGAAAGGATTTCTATCTCTTTTGAGACAAGGATTTCTAACCCTATTTTAATTAAGAATTCGATTGTGTTTAAGTCTTGTTTAAGAATTATTTTCTTGTGGGACAAGTAATACAATTCGCCTGAGATTTTCTTGTGGTTTTGGTTTGCACAATCCTAATTGTTGAGTTTAGTTTTGATGATGATGAATGCAAAACATATATGAAATAGGTGCAAAGCTGTAGACTTGCTCATATCTAGCCACAAAGCACCTTATGAGTCATCTAAGCATGTTGAAAGACGCACAACTACATTCTATGTACACAGCAGAGCTTACACAACACGTAGACGGGTATGACAGTGAAGGTAGAAAGCATCAGACCGTTCTCTATGTACGCAGTAGTTGGTGCTACGCACATTGATGAGCATCCAGATTAAAGAGAAAAAGGTCAATGCACGTAGAAACAAGTTGAAGGATGAACAAGGCGCGTTGATGAGCAAAGTGTGATCTTCAAATAGAAACACTACGAACACAGAAGAGATCAGCAACGCACGTAGAAGATATGAGTTGGACTAGCTGACAAGGCCAATAAGCTTATCAGAAATTTGAATTTGAAATCTCTGACACAAATCACATGCGAAATCAAAGGTACAGAGATTAATCCGACGTCGATGCACACAAAGCACAATGCAACGCACGTAGGAATCCACTGGGTGGAAAGTGTTCATTCTAAAATTCATTGCAATGCACGTTGAAGAGTGATCAACGCACATAGAAGTTCCAACAACGCACGTAGAAGACCAATCAACGCACATAGATGCTAATCCACTCAAAGCCGAGACCATTGGAGTTCTTGCAATGCACACAGACCTACATACATAGCACACAGAACTCAGATGGAACGAAGAACTATGGACATAAAAGAAGAACAAAGCAGGTAGTAAAGGGTGACGTCAGTACTGAGCATAATTTGTCTTATTCTCCAATGGCTACTTCAAGGCTCCAACGACTATTTCAAGGTCCCAACAGATATATTTCGAAGAGTAGCTATAAATAGATGTCTAAAAATAGAAGACAAAGGAGATATACCTTTGCTAACACTTGTTAATCTTTTCATCTCTCTTTTCTACCCCTACAACCCTTTTTGAGCTATTTACTTGCTATCCATTTGTTGGGCTAGTGTGAGCTTTAACATATTACATCTTTGGGTTAACTTTGTAACAAGAAAAGTTATTTGCTTGGGGTAGATAAGTTTTCTAGTGAGCTTTAGAAAACTAGTGGTTTGGTTTCCTAGTTAATCCATCAAAAACTAGTGGTTTAGTTTCCTAGTTAATCCTGCAAAAACTAGTGGTTTGATTTCCTAGTTGATCCCGTAAAAACTAGATGTGTGGTTTGTTTGTTTTGTCCTGAAAACAAATGTAACGATTTTCTTGTTAATTTCATAAAAACAAGGTGTTACGGTTTGCTTGTATATCCATAAAAACAAGAAGTGTAAACGGTTTCCCTCCACCCAGAAGTGAGGAGATAGTTGATTGAACTCTCTAGTGAATCTATAGGAGTGGACGTAGGTCAAGAGGACCGAACCACTATAAATATTGAGTGTTGATTTTCTCTCTCCCTTACTCTCCTTTACTTTATTTATTTGATTTACATTTGCATTTAATTCATTATTGAGTGTGTGGATTGGATCTTTAGAGCTTCCACATTCTACTTTGATTTTGATTTAAAAGAACTTTGTTATTCGTGTTAGTTTCCAAAAGATTTTCAATAAATTTTTTGAACTTGCTAAAAATCCAATTCACCTCCGTCTTGGAGTTCCATTTCCACTATGTCTTGGGACTCTACAATTGGTATCAGAGACAATGCTCTTGATATTTTATTTTGGCTTAACATCCAAAGAGTCAAAGATTCCAAAAATGACATTTTCAAATGATATTTATAGATATGAAGGTTTGGCTATTAACCGTGCTCATTTCCTTGATGGCAGTGACTACACATACTGGAAGATGAGAATGATAGTATTTCTCAAGTGCGAAACTGAGGAAATTTGGGATGCTGTGGAAACTAGACCTTATTTTTCCAAGAAGACAACAAATGGTGTTGAAAGGATCAAACCAAAAGAAGAATGGACATATCAAGACAAAATGATGGTGCACTACAACAACAAAGCTATGCACATCCTTTTCTATGCATTAAGTAGATCTCAATTCAACAAAGTCCAGCAGTGTGAGAATGCTCATGAAATCTGGAAAACTCTGGAGATTACTTATGAGGGCACCTCACAAGTCAAGGAGAACAAGATCTCCCTCCTTGTTCATAAATACAAGATGTTTAAGATGGAGTAGGATGAATCCATTTAAGACATGTTCGATCGATTCAACGACATCATTAATGGTCTCAAATCTCTTGGAAAATCATACACAAATTCTGAGATTGTGAGGAAGATTATGAGATCTTTGCCAAAATCATGGGCTTCCAAGAAAGATGTCATCCTTAAAGCCAAAGATCTGAACTCATTGCCTTTGGAAGAACTACATGGATCCTTACTCACATATGAAATGAGTTTGGAAGATGAAAATGAAGGAAAAAAGAAAAAGAAAAAGGATATCAACATCACTCTCAAGGCATCCTCAAAATATATTGAAAGTTCAAGTGAGGACTATGAGGAAGAATAAGCTGACCATGAAGAGATGAAATTTCTCACAAAGAAATTTTACAAATTTCTTAGCAAGAAAAAAGAGGCAAAAAAGACCAGCAAGAAAAAGAGCAAACTCATTTGCTATGAATGTAATGAACCGGGTCATGCTAGACCGGACTGCCCACACCGAAAAAAGCATAGTAAAAGAATAAAAAGAAGGATTCTTGCTGATGATTCAAGTTTCAGTGATGATGATGAAGTTGGAGGGATCTGCTTGACTGCAATCAAGGACAATGAGAAAATCGAAAATGTGGTACTCTTTCCCTGAGCTCAAACATTAATGTATTTTCTGTGTATATATGTTGTTTCATCATTTGATTGATTGAATACATTTTTAAGTTGAATGCATATACTGATTTTGTGAAATTCAAAGGGGAGATAATTTTTTACTCTATATGTATATTTTGAAACATTCAATGGGAGTTTTGTTTTTAAAATGCTTTCACTGAAAATATCTTTCACATAGGGGGAGCTAATTCTGCTAAATGATTTCAATCATATTTTCTTTGAAAAAGGGGGAGAAGTGCTAATTTTTACATATCTTTTTGATGATACAAAAAGGGAGAGAAGTGTGCATGAATTTGATTGTGTGCGTATCATTAGCATCTTTATCGATTTGAATCATTTACAATTGGTATCTTTTCTGTTACAATTGATATCCTTTCTGCTTTGAACATCATATATGTTTGGATTGAGCTAACCAAGTGGCAATGACTGAAATCCTTAATCAATTTGTTTATCATTGTTGAATAGATGTTCAAATTCATGTATGTTTTGTTGTCATAAAAAAGTGGGAGATTGTTGAGTTCAGTTTTGATGATGATGAATGCAAAACATACATGAAATAGGTGCAAAGCTGCAGACTTGCTCATATCTAGCCACAAAGCACCTTATGAGTCATCTAAGCATGTTGAAGGACGCACAGCTATGTTCTACGTAC
>CAODLS010477401.1:0-11418 GCA_948243855.1 Flueggea neowawraea | reverse complement strand
CACCCTTGATTCAATACAACTGAATATGATTTAGGCGTCAACAGATTGTGTATTGCATTTTACTATCTTTGCCATGTCTGAGGCTCTATTTGCATTTTACTATTCATCTGTGAACTTCTTTTGCTATGATAATTTTGTGGTAAATGATGCTCGCACAAGAATAAGTACTTTTGAAGATATTTCCATTTGTTGGCTCCCACTAGAATGTGGTTTTCTTATGTCATTTGGGCAAAAGTTTTTGCTTCCTATGAGTTTTCTTTGATTCTTAGATATATGGGCAATTTTGTTAGATTTCCAGTGGATTTACATGAGGAACATGGCTTGGGGCCTTTATGAACATTGACAACCGCTAGAAGATGGGTTGGGTTGGGTTGGTCCTTCCCATCATTCAAAAGAATGAAAAAATTTGACCAAAACAAGCATTTTTTTTAAAGGTGAAAAATGGTGCCTAAGGTTACTCTACTTAAGGGTCTCTCTCCCTATTGAGAGTTAGGTTTTCTCTCGGCTGTCGAGAGTTTATTTCTTAAATCAGGTTCGAGTTGTTCTATTCTTGATTTCTATCAAGTCTTCTGTACTTATTCGATGGAGCGTGGTTTGGCGTCATTTTCCCTTAATGACGAGGAGGAAGAGGAGTTGATTATCCCGAATGAGCAAAGTCAGATCCCTAAAAGTCTTGAGCTTTGCTTGGTTGGGTGTTCCCTTACTGATCTTATAGTAAATTTTCCAGCTATGCAACACCGCTTAGCAGTCTGTAGAGGTCGGGAAAAGGAGTGTGCATTAAAGATCTGAACCCCAAGCTAATCCTATTCCAGTTTTTCCACATCATCGACCTGCGCTGAGTTATTGACAAATGGCCATGGACGTTTGATGGACAACTTCTGATATTATACCACGTTCAACCGAATGAGGTCCCCACTTCCATATCGTTGTTCTTCTTTCCATTTTGGATATAGATTCACGATTTACCAATTGGTTTCACGTCGGAGGCGATCGAAAAACAGCTAGGGAACTTCATTGGTTCGTTTCTTAAATATGACTCACCTAATAGTAGTGGGGCGCGGAGGCATTACATGAGGATCCGGGTTATGGTGGATGTGCTTCTTCCATTGAAACGAAGGAAGAAGATTAGGCCGCAAGATGCTGACTGGTTTATGGTGACATTCAACTATGAGGCGGCTTAGTAAATTTTGTTTTATCTGTGTGGGTTTTGGGACACATAGATCGATTCTGTGGTAATTTGTTCTCCATTCCAAAAGCTGAAATCACCAAGGAGTGGGGAGTGTGGCTTCGAGCGCCGATGAGGAGGGGTGCTGATCAAGGAGGAGAGCGATGGTTACGCGCCGGTGACGGTAGTTTGCTGGTGGAGGAAGATTCTGATTGGGATTCACATTCGGGGATCTTGAGATATTCTCGTAATTTTCAGGATGTGGTTAGGCAACAAACTGGTCTTCAGGGTTTTCAAATTAAGGCCTTTGCCACCACGTTGTCTATTCCCGCCCGTGCATGTGACCAAAAACAGATCTTTGCTAACGTGGATTAGCTGAATGAGAGAACCCACTCAAAATTGATTAATGGGCGAAATATTGAAAGTGTGGGCCTCGAATTACATGAGGATAGATGGAAGCGAAGGGCCTTGGAATTTCAACAACATGGTGTGAAGCTTGTCCAGGATCACATGAACCTGGATGGGATCGAAGATACTACAACAAGTGCTACTAGTAATGCTTCTGACATTATCACTATTGATGTTCAAACGACAAGACCTACTAAACAGGCCTCCCGACATCCATGATTGTATTAAGTTGGAACTGCCCAGGGCTTGGCAATCCTCAGGCAGTTCGTGCATTACACGAGATTATTAAATCTCACAGGCCAGTTATTGTTTTTCTTATTGAAACTTTAGCGAATTCAAATAAAATTGAAAGTTTACGTATTAAATTTTGGTTTGATCATTCGTTTTTTGTTGACAGAATTGGAAGGGGAGGTGGTTTGGCTTTACTGTGGAAGTCTTCGAGTAACTGCAACATTTTGGGGTATTCCAATAATCATATTGATGTGGAAGTAGTTGTCCAAGGTTGCCCCCATTGGAGATTTACGGGCTATTATAGTTTTTCGAAGCGTGCTCGATGTAGACAAGTATGAAATTTCTTCGTTCTTTGAGTCTTTTGTCTCTATTGCCATGGTGTTGTATGGGAGACTTTAATGATATTCTATTCGAGAGTGACAGGCTTGGGAATGTGGCACATCCGAGTTGGTTATTTCAGGGTTTCCGGAATGTGGTTTCTGAATGTTTGTTGCAAGACTTGCCTTTGGAAGGATATCCATATACATAGAGTAGGCGTAAAAGTCATCCGAATGGTGTGGAGGAGAGTTTAGACAGGTGCATGATGACCAGCTCGTGGTTGAATCTTTTTCCGATGGCTAGACTAAAAAATCTGGTTACTGCGCCCTCAGACGACAATCCTATAGAACTGAACACGACTGGTTTTGTTTGGAGTCTTATACAAATGAGCTTTTGGTTTGAGAATACATGGCTACATGAACCAGAATGGGACACGGTTTTTCATCGAAGTTGGACAGATTCTATGGGACTCTTGCTGCTCGATAGAATTTCTAGTTGCTCAGCAGATTTACAACGGTGGGGGAAAGGAATTGCTAGAAAATTCACGCATAAAATAGCTGAGTGTAAGCAAAAGCTTCAAAAATTGCAATATGTGAACTCTCCATAGGATGCGACAATGCTAGTGAGTTGCAAAACCAGACTGAATGAGCTCTTTGCCTACGAAGATGAGTTCTGGAAACAACGAGCAATGTGCTTTTGGTTACAGGGAGGAGATCTCAATTTAAAGTATTTCCATGTCAGGACGTCTGTAAATAATCCGCAAAATGAAATGTTGACAACTCCTTTTACCATGGATGAATTCAGGGAGGCTACTTTTCAGATGCATCCGGATAAATCTCCAAATCCATATGGGTTTAATCCAGCTTTCTATCAACATTTCTAGCCACAAATTGGTGCTGACATTTTCAACCAATGCTCTCACAGGTTAAATTCTGGTATGTTTCCGGATTATCTGAATGATACTAATATCTTCTTGATTCCTAAATGTGATAATCCCACATCTATGAAAGACCTGAGATCTATTGATTTGTGTAATGTGGTTTACAAGGTTTTGGCCAAGATGCTTACTAATCGGTTGAAACGAGCGCTACCTAGTATTATCTCAAATGAGCAATCAGCTTTTATGCCCGCCAGATCAATAAATGATAATGTATTGGGAGCTTTTGAGGTAATCCATTTTATGTAGCGCCAAACTAGAGGAGGGAAGGGAAATGTGGCATTGAAGATAGATATTTCTAAAGCCTATGATCGCATTAATTGGTGCTATCTCAAGGCGATGCTTATTAAAATGGGTTTTGCCACTCAATTTATTTCTTGGATCATGTTATGTGTTTCCTCTATTTCCTATTCAGTACTTGTCAACGGTCAGTCAGCTGGCCCTATTATACCTGGCAGAGGTCTTCGAAAAGGGGATCCATTATCCCCATATCTCTTTATTATCTGTGTTGAAGGTCTCTCAGCTATGATTAAACATGCAGAAGCTCAGGGTATGATTCATGGTTGCAAGATCAGCCGAATAGCCCCAACTGTTTCTCACCTTCTTTTCGCTGGGGACAACTTCCTCTTTTTTTGAGCTTCGGTTAAGGAATGTACCCAAATGAAATGTATACTGAAGGAGTATGAGAAAATTTCTGGCCAAGCAATTAACTTCCAAAAGTCAGGTATCTTCTTCTGTAATAATGTCTCAGTAGATAAAAAGACACTTATTGGTTCCATTATAGGGGTTTCATCACCCTTGAACACAGGTCGTTACCTCAGATTACCATCTCTTATTGGGAGGAATAAGCCGGTTATTTTTTCTTTCTTATAGGATCGACTGTGGCGTAGGCTTCAAGGATGGCAATCACGCATGCTATACCAAGCTGGACGTGAGGTACTAATTAAGTCTGATTCTCAAGCCATCCCAATTTTCTGTATGAGCCCTTTTTTGTTGCCTGTATGTCTGTGTCAGAAGTTAGAAAGGATCATGAAATATTTTTGGTGGGGTTCAAAACTCGATGGCAATTGTCGAATTAATTGGACTCGGTGGGAAAATTTGTGTCAAAGGAAGGATAATGGTGGCTTGGGTTTTCGGAGCCTTCATCACTTCAACCTTGAATTGTTAGATAAGCATGGATGGAATCTCTTGTTTCAACCAAATACAATTGTTAGCAAACTCATCAAAGGTAAATATTTCCATGAGGGAAATTTTTTGTCTGTCGCTTTAGGGCACAACCCAAGTTTTACTTGGAAAAGTATTTGGTCTTTCAAATTTATCTTGGCGCAAGGTTGTAGATGGCGAATTGGTTAAGGAGAGTCAATTAATATTTGGCAAGATCATTGGCTTATTGATGACAACATCTGTTTGGAAACTCGGGTTATTTCTGGGCTTGAGGAGCTGAAAATATTGGACTTGTTTATCCCGAATACAAGAGAATGGGATGTAGAACTGCTTGAAGAATTTTTATGTTGTCGGGACGCTGAAGTGATAGCCCGTACTCCTCTTTCATAGCAATGGCATGCAGATAGGTTAATTTGGCATTTCAATAAGCAAGGGAGGTATACAGTCTAGTTAGGTTACCACCTAGCTATGGCTATTGGATATCCTAATCAAGAGGCTCATAATCTAAGAGGGTGGTGTGCATTGTGGAACTTGGCTCTACCACCACGGATTAAGATCTTTTTATGACGTGCTTGTAACCGGTGGATACCCACTCGTAGTATCCTCCACCATAGAGGTTTAATGCTCGACACAACTTGTGTGCTATGTAATGGAGCTTGTGAAGATCTGTTGCATATTCTTATATCTTGCCCCTATGCATCTCAGTGTCTAGTCACTTTAGGTTTGTCCGTCACTGCTGCTGGTTATACTAACTTTCGAGATCTGTTCTTTTCCTTTGCTACATCTGCAACACAGGAGAAGGTGGTTGAGGCTGTAGTTGGGTTTTGGTGTATCTGGAAGCATCGGAATGATCAACTTTGGAATAGCAATCATGAACCCCCTCATGTTGCAACTCGACATGGTTTACAGTTTCTTAATGATTGGCGATCATCCCAAGCGCTGAACAAACGAACCAAAAGTGTGCTAGTTACTAGCAGCTCGGTTCGCTGGTCCAGACCGCCTCGGGGTTGGCTTAAGTGCAATGTCGATGCTGCGATGTTTCCAGATGTGGCTCAAGTTGGTGTGGGCATGTGTCTTCGGAATGAGGAGGGACATGTGTTATCATGCATGCCTAACCTCCACTCTTCACACCGTATTGCGCTAGAGGTGGAGTGTTTGGGTCTTCGTGATGCTATCCAATGGGTGATACATCTGGGCTATGAACGAGTTATCTTTGAAATGGATGTCAATGCATTTGTTGCACGAAAAGCCAATGAATCTGAGTTTGGTGTCCTGCTTTAGGAATTTAGTCTGTCTTTTACACAAGGTCAAGATTTTTCTTTGTGTTTTGTAAAGCGGCAAGCAAATATGGTAGCTCACTCTATTGCCCCAGCTGCTATTTTCCATGCTAGCCCTACTATATGGCAAAGTCCTCCCCTTTTGTTGAGACTTTGCTAGTTGGTGATGTTTCTTTATCCACAAGTTAATGAAATTTCACTTTGCTTAAAAAAAAAAGTTTACTCTACTTAACACAAATTTCTTTTTTCTAATTGTGATAAAATATTTCATATAATTTAGCATTGGACGCCATAGGGAGCATTTATTTCTTCACCTTCGTTTAATACAAGGGACAAATAGGGAGCATTCGAAGCCATAGACTTTGGTTTTCAATATGTCAACGTCAGAATTATTCATCATCAAACTAATATGCACTTTCCAAATCTCAATAATATTTTAACAACTTCCTCCTATCTTCACAAAAAGACACATCATTTTATCAAAATTTTGTTAAAAATATAGTAGGTTCTTATGAATATCAAATTCATATATATTTTTGGTAAATTAATATCAAATTCATATATTAATAATAAACAACACTATCTCGTTTGTTCCTTTTTATTTATTAAAAAGAAATAATCTCTTCAAAAAAAAAGAAATAATAATTGGTCAGCTTCATTATCACGGAAATTATATGAGGGATAAAAAGGATTAAGATAAGTGTCGCATAAAAAGACTTGTCTGTGAACGCTTGGCTCTCCACGTTGCGAACGGTTAAAATTGACTGCTTTGCGTCCAGTGTTGTGATTTGTGAAAATTAGCGAAGCACCTGAAAAATAATAATAGCTAAAATTGCGACTACCATTAACAACCACAAACCAAAATTAGTTACTCTCTCTCTCTCCCTCCCTCCCTCCCTCCCTCTCTCTTTCTCTCTCACATATCATTCACTAATCACTCCTCACTCACACTCAAACAAGTAGAACTGGGAGATTCAGTAGTAGTTCCAATGGCCATTCAGTTTCAGCTTTGAAAAGTTGGCTTCTTTTCAAATTCAACCGTTTCTGCTATTTGGGTTTGTGATATTCAGTGGAAAGATTGGTGCTTTACTGAAGTTGATTGCTTTTGTGGGAAATTTAAATGGTTACTCTGACCAACTCTTCGATTGCTTCTTGGATCGATAACTTATTTGCTTGCATGGGGTAAGTTTCGATTTTATTCCCTTTTGGTTTATAAATGAAGTGGAAATTACTCTGTGGAAAATTGGGAAGTGGGTTTGGTGTATTTGAGGTTAGCAATTGGTTATGTAGTGTTAGCATTTGATGGGTATTTTTATTTTATTTTTTTGGTTTATGGAATATAAGTGAAGTGTTCGTTGACTTGTTGGGTGCTATTTTTTAGGTAGCCTTTCTAATTTTGGGATAAAGTTGAGAAACTGAGATTGGAAGTGTGTGAAAGATTTAATTTTATGCTTACTATTTACGGAAGCTCCATGGTTTTGGGAACATTCAAAACTTAACTTGGCATTTGCTAAAAGACAAAAAGTTTGATGTTTTGTTCCTGATTAGTGGTTTCGAAATGTGGCTCACGCATACTCAGGCATGATTTTAACGACTCTCTTTCAATAAAACTTGTGTTTATTCAAATTTGAAAGAATGATGATACCACAAAATGGTGAAAATTTGAATAATTGCTGAAAGAAGACGAGGGGAAGTTTTTGATAATATGGTCTATTGACTGCTCCAAAAAATATTCATTCTATCCTCAAGTATACTCGATGATACTGAAGTTTAGATCTAAGGTTGTGTAGTTCCCTATTACCCTATCCCTGACGCTGAATGATTGTTAGTTATGTTTTCCGCTTTGTGGACTTGGAGATGATCTCATTGTCATACTGGAAATAAAGTGAATGCAACTACTATTACTCGAAGTCTTTTATAGGTTTATTGTTTGTGTTATCTGTTGCACTTATATGTATCGGTTTGACCTGGTTTGCAACAGAACAGTGTGTGTTTTGGGTGCTGCGTTAAACCCACTCCAATTATTGCTGTAGATAAGCCCACAAAAGGATTGAGAATACAAGGGCGGGCTGTGAAGATATGCAGTGCATCAGATGATTTCTGGAGTAGCAGCACATATGGTTTGGATAACAGTGCTATTCAATCTCAGAGAAGTGTTTCATCTATATCAAATCAGAATCTCAGCACTGGCATGAGTAGTAATTCAGACTTTGTGAATCATGGTTAATCAATATGGATCCCCTTTTCTTCTTTTTTTTTTCCTTACTTTTCATATTGGTTGAACTATATTGATTTTGATAAATAAAGTCATAGCCTTGGTAACATCTATATTCTGGTTGTTGATTTTGTATAATGTAACTCAACGTTTCATTGTTGAAGGCCTTCTTCTTTGGCATGAGAGTAGGCTTCAGTGGATTGGAAATGGCACAGCATCAAGGAACCGAACTCAACAAAGATGGGCACCCAGATTAAGGTGTTTCTCCTTCTCCCAAAGGTTCCCTCAATTTCTTTTTTTCTTTTGTCTGCCCTTTTTAGATATTAAGCATTTCAAAGGGTCGGCTCAAATTATTCCATTCTCACCTACAAATGCAAAAGCATCACATAAAAAAAGGAAAAAGATTGAAAGGTTCTTCTGGCCCTCGCGGTTGTATTCCTGTTAAATAATTTTCTTCAGCGGCTCCCATGCAAAAGCATCACATAGAAAAAGGAAAAAGATTGAAAGGTTCTTCTGGCCCTCGCGGTTGTATTCCTGTTAAATAATTTTCTTCAGCAGCTGCCTTTTCTTCTCACATCAGTAGTATTATTTATCTCATTCATTGTCTATGCTTTTGTAAGTTGAGACCTTTGATTTGTTGCCAGCTCTAATAATTGATGTGAAGTGATCTTTTCTGGTGGACAACTCTGGGAGAAACTACTTTAATTTTATCAGTTGTTCTGTTCTGCATTCATCCTTGTTTTCTCAAACTATTCTAATTTGAACTTAACCCGTTGTCCCTGCAGTTGGAATATAAGTTATGAAAGTCTACTTCAAAGTAGAAATCCTTTCCCCCGGCCCATTCCTCTTTCTGTAAGTATTCAATCGGTATTAGATTTGACCTGATTTTTATTGCATTTCATTGTAGCCTCGAGTTCCTGACATTTTCTTCTGGGCCCTGATAGGAAATGGTTGATTTTCTTGTGGAGGTGTGGGAGCAGGAGGGATTGTATGATTGAAGATTTGATATGTTATGTTTCAAGGCTTTGATTATACCAAGTCTTTTGGTTTTATAACGTTCTCACTCACGTTAAGAGGCATATGTAAAAAGTTTTGGAAAACAAATGAATGAAAAAAAAACAATCAATTATTGTTTATATTCAAATCCAGCCATCCTAACTTTTCTTTATTTATTTGTCTTTTTCAATTTTCTTTTCCTGGTTTCTAATTTCTGCAAATGTTATTGTCAGGGAAAACCGAGCGATAGAAGATAACGCGGAATAAACAAAGAGCAATTACACAAGAACACAAGATTTACGTGGTTCGATCAATAACCGATCTACGTCCACGGGCAGAGAACAAATAATTCTACTATTCAGAGTAAAAAACAAGCACAATGGCTTACAACGGCGTTCAAAGGCATTTCAAAACGTTCTCAAGCCACCCTTATATAGTTAACAAATAATATAAGTCAAAACTAATTAGAAAAATCCTAATTGAAACCTTAAAACCCGTCAGAATTGGTTACACAGTCAATGAAGAGAAGACACGAACAAGACTCTTCAAGACACGGTCATTTCCTCGTGTCCGTGTAGCTCCAGAAGGCTCGACAAGCAAGACACGGGCAGGGACACAGCTGTGGCCAAAGCCGTGTCCGCTCAGTTCTCGCCTCTTCTAGTTTTAGTGCATTACACGGTCAATCTTACCCTTGTGTATCTCCCTGTGTTCGTCCAACAACTCTTTTTCCTTCACAAATCCGTCCTTTTTTGGCTTGTATCACTTTCTATAAAGTTTTGGCTTCAATCTTGATCAAGAAATTCACTCAAATCTCAACAATTCTCCACATTGGAGTGAAGTTTCTTTTACGTTCAACTCTGAATCCTGAATCACTCATCTGTCACACTACCCCGAAGGGCTTCAAGTCCTGCAACAACGAACCAAGTCTATCTTGGACTTGCCTCCACTAGCGTTAGCTATCCATCCACTCATAATAACACACAACCTCGCATCTTTTCCTGTGTCCTCCAGTGATGACTTTTTATCATCACCAACACAATTGTCATGCTTTGGTATATTTGTTGTTAGATCTAGTGAATCAACCTGATCAATCTTTGCATGTTCCGGAGTCTTGATCACAAACTTCACCCGTTTTTCAGCAGAATTCACTACAGTCCTTAAATCATTAGCAATTGTCGAGTTGTCAATCAAGGTGTAAATGTTATTCTGCAATGTACCTTTCATCACAACCGAAGATCCCTTGCACACTCGAATTTCTCCACCTCTTCCCGAAAAACTATAACCATGCTTCGACAAAGCACTAACAGAAATCAAGTTCCTTCGCAACCCAGGGACATACCAAGCATTAAGTTTTCTGACCTTCCCGTCATGTATCCTGATCTTCAAAGATCCATTACCTTCAACACTTAGTTTCTCATCATCTCCTAATTTAACACTATTTTTTTATTCTTTAAAAGAATCAAACAGTTTCCTAGAAAAAAAATAATGTGATAAGCTGCATCAGTGTTAATAACTCAGTTATCTTCAAATCTACATGCAGAAACAGTCAATACTTCACTACTCCCCCCTCATTAGAATTATTCTGAACAACTGCTGCACTTGATTTTCCATCGTTTCTCCTATGTGGATAATTCTTTTTCACGTGCTCAATCTCCTTACAGTGATAACACATCAAACCATGATTCTTAACCATTCTCTTGCCCCTACTAACGGTTAATCCGGACTCCACTCTGTCTCCACCTGAACTAGAAGTTAATCTATTCAATTATTTAGACAACAGAGCATCATTCACATCATTAACAGAAATTTCATCTCTACCATACGTGATAGTATCAACAAAACTCTCATATGACTCATGCAACAGAAACATAGCTTGATCTTCATCATCAACGTCAACACCAATACCTTTTAAATCTAATATAATCCTATTAAATTTATCAAGATGTTCGTTTACCTGCATGTCTTCTGACATTCTCAAGGTATGCAGTTGTCTTTTCTGATAAAGCTTGTTCGACATGGATCTCTTCTGATACCTACTTTCCAGCTTCTTCCACAAGTTTGTTGCAGTAGTTTCATCAGTCACCTCCCTCAAGACTTCATTCGCCAAACTCAATAGAATTGTACTATGCGCTCTCTTCACAGCATCCGCTTTATGCGCCGCTGTCAGTTCTACTGATAATTTCTCTTCTTCTTCAATCGCCTCCTCACACTTCTGCTAAACAAGAATCGCCTTCATCTTCAGCTTCCACAATGTGAAATCATTCGAACAATTGAATTTCTCAATATCGAATTTATACGAAGACATCTTCTTTCTGCAGAACGAACCTAGGAGTTTCTAAACAAACAACTGTGACTCTGATACCACTTGTCAGGGAAAACCGGGCGATAGAAGATAACACAGAATAAACAAAGAGTAATCACACAAGAACACATGATTTACGTGGTTCGATCAATAATCAATCTACGTCCACAGGCAGAGCACAAGTAATTCTACTATTCAGAGTAAAAAACAAGCACAATGGCTTACAACGGTGTTCAAAGGCATTTCAAGACGTTCTCAAGCCCCTTTATATAGTTAACAAGTAATACAAGTCAAAACTAATTAGAAAAACCCTAATTGAAACCATAAATCTCGTCAGAATTGGTTACACGGTCAGTGAAGGGAAGACACAGACAAGACTCTTCAAGACACAGTCATTTCCTCATG
>CAODLS010477383.1:0-18689 GCA_948243855.1 Flueggea neowawraea | reverse complement strand
GTACATTGCTTTGTTATTTCCCTGAAATGGTGCATTTTCATCAGCTCGTCCATAAAACCCCCAAACCTCGACCATTCGTCATTTTCTCTCATTTCTCACCCAAATCTCTCTCAATCTGGTCCAAATCTGTCTCTCTCTTTGGTCACCCGTCGTTCCTTAACATCATCTGAGGTAAGATCAACATCCTTTCTTCATTTCTAACTCATTTTTATGCATTGATTCATGGAAATGTCATTTGGCCGAATTTGAAGTGGGTTTCAATTTTTGGATGATTCTTGATGAATGGATGTTAGATAATACTAGATCATGTTAGATATTACTCAGAAGAACACAATTCAAGTTTTGAATCGAATGATTTGATGAGTTTTTGGTGGACCTAGGGTTAGGTTAGGGTTTGATGATTTTTAGGACGATTTGGAGTTTATTTGTGGAATCTGATGTTGGATTCATGTTTAGGGGATCGATTAGAGTCAGGATAAATGATTGGTCTTGATATTTGTCAGTCGAATCAAAAGTTTGGTTTTTTTAGAGTAAACTTATGGTTTCAAGTAGTTTGTAAATTTCTGAAAAGTTCACTATCGATTTGTAATTTTGGAGACTTTTGAACTAGATTTATAATTTCTGAAAATTGGGAGTATAGATTTGTCATTTTGAAAAGTCAAGTTCTAGATTTGTAATTTTGGAGAACTTAGAGATATATTTGTAATTTTAAGGAATTAGGAAAAATTAGCGATTTCTGGGAGTTCGGAGAGAAATTTGAGGATTCTGACTTATGGATGTCTAATCGATTATCCCAGGATACTTTAAGGATTGTTTTGAAATTTGTCAAGTCTCGGGGATTAAAATGTAATTTTACACTATTCAGGGACCAAACTATAATTTTACGTAGATTCTGTATTTTGGGTCGAGTGTGATGGATTCACTCTCGAGAGAGATTTTTAGTGACTTTGAGAGTCCAATGTTTGGTTATGAAAAGCTAAAGTATATATTGGCATATATATACAAGAGTATTTTGTATAAGATGTCTATGAAATACTATATATATATCATTTTGATATGGGGACACCTAGCTATGGAGTACGTAGCCTTTGGTATACCAATGATTTGTCAAGGCCTTAGTTACCGGGTAATGGGGTGACCGTATATCCAGCCAAATATACGCTTTTATTGATTAGTCAGGTGGCGAAGTCCATACTTCTATACGTATATTGATTCTGGTCTCGTACTATGAATAAACACACACACACACACACATATATATATATTGTATGAATGCATGTTGTATGATATGGATGCGAACGTTTTTGGAAAACAAATTTCAGAAAATATATTATGTATGTAGTGTGTATACTATATGGTATCTACGTATACTCGTGTGTGGTATTTTTAAAGGATTTTCAAAAACTCTTTGTGAGGCACATATGAGGTGGTCTAGATTGTTTTCCCTCATTAGGTTGACCCCCTTTCTTTTCTTTTCTTTTCTTTTCTTTGTTCTCTCTATACTTCACTTTTCAGGTGCTTTGTAGCGGTTGTTGATCTTCCGCGCTCAGTGAGGTGTTTGTCAGCAGCGAGTGTCGTGTTGTTCGGGATTGACTCTTAGTTCTTTTAGATGCTCCACATACTGAGTAGTGAGTTATGACCTGTATTTAAATTTGAAATGGTTTAATTGTTTTAAATTATATTTATTTATTAAATAATTTTGTTATTGTTAATATTTGAGAATATTATTTTTAAAAACTTATTTTGTTAAACGGTTTTAATTTGTCTAATAAACTGTTTTGAATATTAGTTTTGCACTCTGAGGCTTGTGCGAGATGGGTCGGGCTCCCATAAACGGTTCGCCTTGTACGCCGGTCATGGCCCGACTTTGGGTCTTGACACTTATACAATCCAGACTCCGCAACAACAAAATCCAAACGACTTAAACATGTCTTTCGTCTACTATTCAAGATATACCAATGAATCAAGAAGAGTATAGCAATATTGCTTCGATCCTCATCTGATTGCCACCTCTTAGCCCTAACAAACTTAAGCAATGACAACTTGTGAACAACCTTTGAATTGGCAAAATACTTTATCATCAGATCTCCACTGAAATTCAACTCATTTGAGCTACTGGGATCACCATAACACTTTAATCCAATAACCAATGCAAACTCTTCAATACCAAATCTGAGTTTATTACCCCTAGCATTAAACCACATTTCATTATTGTTGCTACATTCAGTCTCCCTAAGCAACAAAGAATGAACTAGTTGGCGTTGCCCAACAATCAACTCCATATCAAGAAAATAACGAAAGCAAGTGTTTCTAAACATAACTATTTGTGTCTCACTTAAATAATCCTTTAAGATGTCCACAACATCATTTTGAAAATTAAAAATACTTTTGCATGAAAACGCTCTTCTGGATCTATTAAATAGGCAACACCCTATTAAAAAGAACAAGGCACAACAAATGAATACAAGTCTGAACACAAAAATTAAGAACACACATGAACAAACTTATGAGTACAAAATGAGACCATAACAAGTACAAAACCATCCTAATAGCTAAAAATGAACCAGAAAACAGACCACAACTTCTTCGACTACAAACAAACAAGTCCAATTCTACCAAAATGACAACTAACAAAATTAGAATACATCAACGACAAGCAAATATTAATGTTAGTACAATATGAGAACAAAATGAGAACAATTCATTCCATTAAACTATTCAAACAAAATCAAAATCCGCGCATAAACATTTTGACACTGAAAACAAAACAAACAACAAAAACAACATAAACTAACAAAAAAGAATTAAAAAACAAAAGTGGAAAATGAACCTTAATAGGTTCAGCCATCAGAGAATGTGTAGTCTTTTGTTTCTTCAACGAAGAAACATCTGAAGATGGAACTCTCTTAATCTTCGGGGCAGGACACTTAGCATGCATACCTTTCGAAGAAGAAGAACTGTCAACTCCAGTGCTCAACATTATATCTGAAACAACAACAACAATAACAACAAACAAGATTCAGAAAGCAGAACTAACAATGATCAACAGAACGAAGAACAAAACAAACACAATGAAGAAATAAACCCCTTGAAAAAACAACAAAATAGCAAAAAAAAATCAATAAACAAAAAAACCCTAACTACGTAATAAACATATATATACATCAATGAAACAGAGAACAAGGAAACAAACACTTACAACGATAATCTCTGAAGGACAATGGTTACAAGAAGATGATAGAAGTACACATAGAACTATCGCAAAAAAAAAGCGAGAGAAAAAACCGTCGAAGGCGAAACGACTCTAAAGAAAAATTGAAAACAAGTTGCCAAAAAGTCGCCTTATATATTTGGGCATTTCAGAAATTATAATACCGCCATATGCATTTGAGAAATTTAAATACACCCAGAAGCACAATAGAAATTATAATTGCAAAAATGGTCTCGCCGTGCAGTTTCCTCAATTTATTTATGAAATATCAGTAGTTCCCAATCCTCCACGGGTCTCTAACAAAAAAAAAAAAGAGTAATAAAAGCCTTTTTGCTTGATTGATTTAAGGACCAATTAGCATGTCCAGAGACTACCATAAAATTATACATTTTTTAATAACTAATCTGTTGCAATCAATTTTCTTTGCAATTTAGCCCTTTCGTACCCTAGGCTAATTTATCAGAGAATTCAACCTCAGAATATCTCTCATAAAAACTTTTCATTTTTCGTGAATAATTGCCAGCGAACTAGGGATCAACCACCGTGAGTCTCTCTTTCATGCTTTCTTTAGAATTCTTCTTTATCAATTACTTTTCTTGCTGGTATAGTCACTTCTATCTTGAGGTGTTTTTTACATATATGATTGGAGAAGTAGAAATCAAGTAGTTGTTATCACTTCTTAACTCAATAATAAATTTGTATGGTGGAATACATCTTTAAAATCCAAGGTCTAAACTTCAAGTCTCAATACTGCGATCTCCAAGTTCTAAACTTCAAACAATCCTCGGCCATCGTCTTTCACTCTTAGCTATGAAGTCCTGGGAATGCATTGGGAGTTTGCATCTCATGCCTCCATTTACGCACAGAAGAACAAGTGGAAGTGAGAGGACTTGTTCTTCATTCACTGTTCATGCTCAAGTCGGTCTTTGGCAGGTACCTTACTATTTATACCTGCCAAGGGTGAAAAGTTGGATCCAATATATTTGTTGAATCCACTTCTCACTATACTGTCTTTTAAATTTGCTTCTTAGGGCTATATCTAAACTTCAAAAGTTGGACTATGTAGTAAACTTAATAGGCACAGTCCACGCAATATTAAATTTCTTCATTAATAAAGAAATTATTTGCCAAACTAATGGCAGAACCAAATGGGGTCGGATGGAAACGGACGACCTCATTGGCTCTTCGGCAAATTCCTAAAATATCATGTGTGATTCTATTTGCTCTGTTTTATCTCTCACCTTTTTAATTTAAAGTCGACTCCACTTGTGGACAAATTCTAACTTTGCAATTGCGGCAAACCAATTGTCATATAAGAATTTAAGCTTGCAATTATCCATCGAACTTAAGGAGAGCGAACAAAGCTGGCGAAATTTAATAAATCAAGTTAAATCATTTATGCTTAATGCATTATTTTGTGCTTTAGAACTCCTTAAACTATTTATTTTATATTTAATAACTACTTAAACTATTTGAGTTTAAATTTAGTTAAAACGTTATAAAACGCAAAATAAATAATCAAGATATAATTTAGTTAAGAAGTTATAAAACGCAAAGTAAATAATGAAGGTTTTTTAATTAAATAATTAATGGTGACAATTATACACATTGATAATTCATAAACTAATGGCATAGAATTAAATAGCTTAGGGTCTTGCATATGTGTAATAAGCGAACATTTTATCATCAATCATCATCTCCAACTAGTTCTCATTAACTTTGCCAACTCAAGTCTTAAACTTCAACGAGTGGCTTGTAGGCGTGCAAACGAGTTGGCACTATTGCTGTCAAATTTCACAAAATAAAAATGATTAGAGCCACTAGATTTGGATTAGGTTTTCCTAATGTTGACTACACAAAATATAGTCTATGGCAATATTTGATGTCCATGGTTTTAAAGAATGCCCTACATTCTAAAGAGACATTAAATTTGATGATGTTAAATGATAGGGATGTAGGCCACATGGCTATGCCCTTAGTTACAGGTTGCTCCTGTGGCTTGCCTTGCCGTGCATGTATTTATATCCCCTTCACTAATTCCATTTCGTTAAGATAGCTAATCAATTTATTAGAGCAATAGACTGAAATTGGATAACACAATTAGTAAGCACTCACATCTAAGATCAAGAGGTATTGAATTCAAATTTTAAGGGCATCCAAATATTTCATAATTATTATAAAAATTAGTCTTCCCTTTTGTGATGCCAATAATAAATAAATATAGAAGTTTCCTTTAAAAAAATTATTGGAGCAATCGTGACTTGAGATTATAATCTAAGTAGTTGGATTGACTGGAGATAAATTTTAACTTTTTTTTAGAAGCGTTACAAGCCTGATTTTATTTGACCCTCTTTCTCAAATGAATTCGAATCCGGGACATATCTCATTGTTGAGGCCAACTATATATCCCACTGATCAATTTTAACGGTAATAATTCCCTTCTTGTAAAAATAAATCCATTGACATCATTAAATAGGGCTGAGCACGGGTCCTGGATATAACCGAACCAAACCGAATATCTGAACCAAATAGAATCAAAACTGAAAAGAACTGTTGACTTTTGACTTTCTTCGAACTAAATTGAACCGAAATTTTTATTTGGTTCAAGTCTGGGTCTTAAGCAATATCCGAACCGAACCAAAAACCGAAACTAGAACCGAAAATTATATATATAATTGTTCATATTTGTTCAACTGAAAGGTGTTCATAGGTGTCTATAGTAGTGCAAATATGTTCAAAGGTGTACATAGGTATTCATAGATTTACATTAGTGTACATAGGTGTTCATATAATCATAGTTGTACAAATGTATTCAAATGTGTACATAGGTGTTCATAAATGTACAAATGTATACATAGGTGTTCATATAATCATAAGTATTCATAGGTGTACGAAATTATTCAATAGGTCCACTATTCAAAGGTGTTCATTAGTGTACATAGATGTTCATATAATCATAGGTGTACAAAGGTGTACATAGGTATTCATAGGTGTTCATAAGTGTACGAAGGTGTTCAATAGGTGTTCAAATGTGTACAAAGGTGTTTAGAGGTGTTCATAAGTGTATATATGTGTTCAAAGGTGTTTTATACATAAAAGCGATAAATGCTATGATTTCTTGATCATAATTTATTACTTGCATGGAAGAGCAAATGAATTAAAAAAGCGTGTCATTTTTAATAGTTTTTGTTTTTCTTTGTTAACTTTTCATTTTCATTTTATGTTATCTAAGTATATTTCGTTGAACACAAAGGTTGTTTGATAGATTAATTTTCAGGGCAAAATGTGTTTAAGTTGAATTTTTTTGAAACAAATATCCGAGAAATGAACCAGAACCGATCCAATTTAACCGAACCGAAATCTCAAAATCTCCGAACCAAACTGAACTGAAAATTCAGATATTTCGGTTCAGAGATTTTGGAGATTCGGTTCGATTCTGAGTCTGAAGAAAACCAATCTCCAAAAATCGGTTCGGTTCTGGAGATTTCCAAATCTCTGAACCGAACTAACTCATGCTCAGCCCTATCATTAAAATATGGTCAATGGAGTGGAAAGCAAATCGTAATAATCTACCCTATTCAATTGAAAAAGTAGGCTTCTTCTTTTAATCATGAGTCACATATAGTTTGAATAATAAAGTTTAAATTATGATTATCACTTGAGTTAAATTGGTTTGAAAAACAAGAAAATCCAAATTCCCAATATTTTTTTAAAAGAAAAATCAACCTCTCATGTAATGAATGTTGTAAAACAAACAAAAAATAACCTAAACAACACATTTACAATCATGCTAGAAAATTTGGGAGATCACACAAAACACACTAAACCCTCTAAAATGAGAGTGGCGCTACCAATAAAGAGAGAAGGAAGAGAAATTTTCTTCCTCTCATTGAGATCTTACATCTATAATCTAGCGGTTCATAGGGTACTTACAATGCTAGCCTACATACTAAACTTTGTATGGCTGTGATTTTGCTGCACTATAAGAGGTAATCAGTTGTTGAATCAGGATTTATTTTCTTCTACAATTAAAATGTAGGCCAAGCTACATATGCATGCTTAGTCCTACCCATATTTATCTATCGATATCCTTAGGGTTAAGGACCACTTTTGTTTATAATTTTTGCTTAACCAGCCGTGTCAGGTATTTGGACTCGCTTGGATCAATGATACAAAAGTGAACAATTCAGGGACTTTGTAATAATGATTGGTCTCCAGACAAACGATAGTAACTTCTTAATCACCTTTTTTTTTTAGCTGGTCTGGTTTATTTTTGGTGTATCATGATACGCGTGTATTAAAATATATTTTTTAGCAATTAAAACATTTTTCCCTCTTCTCTTCTTCCATCTCTCTGTGTGTCTTTCCATCACTATTCTGAAAAAACCAGCACCATTACCGATAACTACAAATTAGAAAACAAACACAAGCTACTTCAAAACCCACCAATACATGTGGCAAGTGGACATGTTATTAATAAGTGTTAGAAAAAAATAGTTTGCTCATGACGGATGAGCTGAACTCAGTCGGTCAAAATGTGAACCGAGACTGTGAATTGAGATCAAATTGCTAGCGTAATTGAGTTGGGAATGAGATAGGCCTATAAGACTAGTTAGGCCCACAAGCCTATTTGATGACTTATATAAAAAGATTTTATCTTCTTTCTTTTGATTCCAACACACACACACATAAGAGAGGTGAGAGAGAGAGAGAGAGACCGATTTTCTTCTCACCGAGAACAAGAAGAAGAAGTAGTTCTTCTTCATCCATACTAAGTCCTGCACCAATCTATGTGACATCTAGACTGCAAAAGAGTCGAGCACTCCCGTCGACTTCACGATCGTGGTTTTCTTGAAAGACCAACATTGGATCCGATCTTGTTCCGCTGCTAGTTGTTATTGTCTTCTGCTAAAATAGAGGTTGGTAACTCGAACCCACCTTTTATACATTTTATTAGTTAAATCGGTATATGATTCTTTCATTAGTATCAGAGCCAGCACGACTAATTTGAATTTGTTTCAAAAATATTGTTGGTCTCTGTCTAGGATGCCTGCTGTATTTTTGTTGCATTTGAATTTTTGTCTCCAACGCGAATTTTGGTTCGAGTTTATCCGAAGCCAAAAACTAAAAGTTGAAATTTTGAAATTTTGACAAAAACTTTGAGATCAGCGGTCTAAAAACATAAGGAAATTTCATCGGAAAAGTCGTGAAATCGACGAAAACCTAATCGAAAAATACTGAGTGAGAATGTTCTAGATGAATTTGTTCATATGATCCATTAAGCAGACATGGCGAGACATGATTCGCCCACACAGACCACTCAAAATGCACCATTTGGCAAATATGGAAAATTCTTATTGGTTGAAGCTTAACACGTGGAACAATAATAACGTGACACATGGCTTAGGTGGACCAATCAAAATTGACTAAGTCAACGTTGGCTGAGATGTGGACCATTGAGAGGCGAATAAGTGGCACGCTGACCACGCGACATGCAAGCTGAATGGTCCAATAATTTGGCACCACATGGCAAGAGTGCCACGTAGGCTTACACATGCCGAACACGTGGCATGCTGATTGTTCCAACACGTCATCATCGCGGACCACCCACAGAGTGACACATGGTAGCCACCTCATCACCACGTGGCGTGACACATGATAATGCTATCTGGATTGTTTATCCATGTGGTCGAGTCACGGGACGACATGTGTCGGCGGAAGAGGTGGGGTGCTTGGGTGCACGTGGTCGTCCTTTAGGTGGCACGTGTCCATGTGTATTGACCTTCTTTTTTTGCAAAATTTTAGACATAATTATTTTCTGAATTTGATTTTTTGGTATATTTTTCACAATTTTTTGAGTTCCATAGCTATTTTTTTCCCAAATTTTTTAGTGTTAAAAATTGTTTGAAAATTGTGAAAATTGAATTTTCTACCAAGAATTATTTTAAAAATTAGTTTTTCAAAATAATTGATTTGAAAACATGCAAATATGATTCTCATTAGATAATTGAGATATGATTCTAATTATTTGGCTAATACCAAGTATATATATTCCTTTTTTATTTGTAATTTATTACAAATAAACAAATGAGATAAAATCATATTGCATTGAACAAAATGAGATTTTATGAAAATTTGCATGACTCCTAAAGAAAGTATTTTGGGTAGGTGGTAGTTATAATGAGAAGAATATAATTGTGTATTTAGTACACAAAGGTGATGAAGGTTCTATTAATTGATAAAAGATTATGATTCTCAACACCGACATTGGCTAAGTCATTGATCCATACTAGAATTTGACGGAAGCATGATCTCCTAAGTGTTGTCAAGAACCACTTTGATATTCTACTGTACAAAACAAAAGAAATTGGTATATCCAATATTACTCCATGATCACGAAAAAGAGATTGTGAGAAGTGAGATATCCACTTTAAGGTCGTATGATTTGTATAATTCACGAGAAGTTGGTGTGATCACTTATAATTCTATTTTAATACGTTGAATAATGATCCATTATGTATCCAATTAGGAGAAAAGACGCATGATAAGATACTATATTCATGTAGTATTATTTTGAGGTAATTTTATAAGCATTATTTGTATGTTAATGTTGTCCAATGTTGATATGTGTATGTTAACATTGAGACCGATTCTTTGGATTACATATTGGTTTAATAAATGATGATGATGCCATTTATGGTTTTTGGCTTATTATTACGTCGATTTTCCTTAATTTAATTTGTAATATTTTTGTGCGTTGAATATATTGTCCGATTATTGAGTTCGTCTTAATAATTGAGATGACCAATATAGATTATCCTAAGTCAAGTGGACTTTAAAAGTGAATCCAAACAATTATTATTTACTGCTTATAAAATTAAATATTGTATAGTTAATTATTAAGACCGATATGGTAAATGTACACCTAGTGTACATTTTGATTTGAAAGTTAATGAGAGGTTATGCTAGTTTAATTTTGGTTGGATAGTAAATATATGTGTATTGCTAGGAATTGCTTGTGCATAACTATATTTTATTATTTGTCATGAATTGGTTATACTCATTGCTTTTTAAGTCGATTAATATTGAGTCATACGTGGACATACATTGAGTTACGGTAGGCTTAGGCGGCAACAATTATAAAACTTAGATTATGATAATCTAGCGTATATTTTAAAAGCAAAAGCTTGTGCCCCATTAAACTTGGTTATGACCGAATTCAAGGAGGAGTAGAGTACGACTCAACATATTTTAGACCGATGTTTATTGCAATAACCTACAGTTCTGATCAATTCTTTGTAGTGTTCTGACCAATTCTGACGAGGTCTTTGGTGGAATGTCATTCGAATGATAATGATCTTAGTTCATTTTTAATTTTATTTTTGAATGATTGAGATGATGTTTGGAGTATTTGAGAATGTTTGCATTTGTTTAAGATGGTACCTTTGTAACATTGGGTGTGTTAGGTCCTAAGGATGATGAGATTCATGATTTTAAGTTGAAAGCCCGTTAGAGGTGTGATTTTATGCGCGTAGAGCTTGTTAAGAGCCATATGCGTGCATAGTAGTGGTATTTATGCACATTGAGCGTGATTCAGGTTGGTTTGTGGGTTGTATAGGCCGTTTACGTGCGTTGTAGGAAGAGCTACACATGTAGATCATGAACTGGGAATGATCCATGGGCTTTTCAAGACGTCAACATGCATTGAAGGGACTTCTGTACATGTATATGTTGATCTGGATTGAACCGAGAGTTGTTGAACGCCGTCTACCTACACTGTGTAAGTATCTATGCGCGTTGAATTTCTTCTACGTGCGTAGATGATGTACTGTGCACGTTAATGTGCCAAGGAATGCTGAAAATAAGTGAAACATTGCGTTTTGGCAAGATGGGTCTAAAAATACCTCCTTACCCGACCTTCGTCCGTCATTCATCATTTTCACACTCTCCCACTCTCAAATCAATTATCTCACTTCGTCTTTGCTTTTCCAATGTTTCTAAACATCTCTGGAGGTAAGATCAAGCTTCTAACCTCTTCATTTCATTCATTTCATGCTTCTACGTTCAGAATCTTATTTTGGTCCGATTTGATTTAGGGTTTCTGATTTTCAGTGATTCTGTTGAGATGGATGCTGAGGGTTGTTAGATGATGATTATTTGAGGTAAGATCATCATTTCTTTCCACTTATTTCATCATTTTCACGCATTAATCTCGAAATTCCTTTTAGGCCGCATTTACATTTTTGGTGAGGATTCAATGTTTCTGCTGGTTTGGGAGTTAGATATTATTTGTTTATGATAGATTAAGATTAGAAATACCTAGATTGAGCATGAGTTTGAATGATTTGATGAGTTATTAACCGAGTTAGGGTTTGGTTCGGGTTTGTGAAGATCTTTGATGATTTTGAGTTATTTTTTTAGAAGCCAATCATAGATTTGAGTTCTAGAGGTTGATTATGATTAGTGTAAGTATTTGAAACTGATTTTTTTATCGGTTGGATCGAGAAAAGGACTTTTTGGGTAATTTTTCCATATGGACTAAACTTAATATTTTACAAGTTTGGGGTTTAAAATATAGTTTCTGAATATTTTGTAGTCTAATTTGATAATAGAAATACCTTGGGTATTGAGTGATAAATTCTGAACAGTTTGGAGACTGAACTATAATACTACATCGAGGTTCGAATTTCAACAAGCGATAGACTTTCAATTGAAATAGGATTTCTGACACTGATGGTGTTTGAGTCTGCATTTGCACTTCATGCATCTTCTGTATTGCGATAGTCACCGTGTTTGATCTATTTGTAAAATACTTTGTTTCAGCTCAGTTCAGTTTCTGAGGTGACTAGCCATCAACCGGTGGTCAGTGATTTAGAGTTTGGAAGCTCGACATCCAGGTAAGTAGATGACAGCTTCAGACACATAGGTTGTGTCTCGAAATTATATTTGTTTTTGGTTGTGTTTTGACACATATTCTGAAATTGGGCTAATCTAAAGATTGGTTAAATTAATAATTTGATTCTGTGAATTAATATGCAAAACTCTGTTTTTGAAATCAGATATATATGTGTATATATCCTCTCTCTCCATTTTTTATTATGTTTTGCAAGATTTATTTCTGCACACCATACTTAACTCTTGGTTTCTGATGTTTCTGAAACACATATATCATGTGTTTTCACTCTATTTCTGATTCTGACGTCTATTCCTGATTTTTTATATAAGTTATATTTTGTATATAACTCTCTGCCTCTGACTATGTATCTGCACAAAATTTGTTTTAGTAAAATTATATTACAACCATTTTTTTATATAAGTTTTCTAAAAATATATGTATATATTTAAATTATGAAATTTTCGTTGGTGATCAATAATTTATTTTTGGACTTCGATATATAAGTTATATCTTATATATCCCCATTTTTTATATACTCGGTCACACGACCATTTATTTTTTGTACTTAATAATACTATATATAAGTTTTGGAGACGAGACGTCTACACTACGGGGTTCGTAGCATTTGGCATACCAATGTTTGATATAACCCATCTATCAGGGTTGTCGGTAGCCATGTTGTCCTAATCAGACACATGATTTGCTTTTGGATTCTTGGCAGAGACCACGCTTGTGATACACTTGGGTTGTGGCGGAAACCACATTTGTTACATCTTTGTTTCTGGTCCCTTATCCGCGATATTGTATTTTCTGAAAATGATATTATTATTATTATTATTATTATTATTATTATTATTATTATTATTATTATTATTATTATTATTATTATGCCTACGTGACAAACCATTTAACTCTGAGATTTCTAGAAAAAGCTAGAAAGGTTTTTAAGCTTTGTTTCTGAAACTCTCGATAACAATTTGAAAGGATTTTTGATTTATGTTCTGAAGTTTTTGGTTCAACTTAAAAATATTTTTTTTGGAACCTTTGTTAAGATAAAATGTTTTCTGAAGAGTTTCGCTTTATTTTTAAAAGCATCTCAGCCTCGGTTTATTTTGAAAATATTCTTAAGAGATTTTGCTTAGTTCCAACAATGTTTTCGTGCATGATGTTTGCTTTGGATGCAAACATTTTTGAAACGTATGTTTGAAAACCTACTATATATGTAGCGTGTATATGTATGTATACCTTTTGATACCTGCATGTGGTATCTTCAAACTGTTTTCAAAACAGCCTTTGTGAGACACGTATAAGGCAATCTGAAGTGTTATCCCTCACTGGGTTCTTACCCCATTTCTTTTGTTTGTCCCTGTTCACTATCATCTTGCAGGTGATTCTTGTAGACTATGATATTTGGTGTCTTCAGCTCAATGAGACGTTGTTTGATGTGGCAGTGAGTGAGCTTTTTATTCGGGCTTAGTTTGTTTGTTTTGTTAGACGCTCTTCTACTACTGTTTCTGTGGGTTCTACTATTGTTTCTATTATTTCAAATGTTTTTAATTTGAAATATTTTTCGCATTTGACATTGTATATGCTTTGCTTTAATAAATAAGTTTTAAATCTTTATTCAATTTTGTTAATTAATTTAATTGAATATGATTTTTGGGTAGAAGTTCTGTACTTTTAGGCTTGTGCGAGATGGGTCGGGCTCTTATAGACGATTCACCTCGTATGCCGGTCATGGTCCCGAGAACGGGTTGTGACATTTATAAGACGTGGAAGTGAGAAATTCCACTATGACCATCATCTTTTTAGTATATAAAATGATGAAGTCACTTGATTATTTTGTAAGTATCAAGATGCAATATATTTGTAAGTTGCATTTAAGGAGCAGTTAATTGGCGTGACACTAACTAAACTCGTGATCTTTGACCACTAATGCTGATACTTATTATGCGTCTTCTAATCATATAAGTAAATGTCACGACCCGTAGCGAGCCCATGACTGGCGTACGAGGTGAACCGTCTATGAGAGCCCGATCCATCTCGCACATGCCTTATGTATCATAACATACTATCCAAATTCAATTGATTAAAATATTTATTTAATCAAAACATTTAATATTTAAAACATACGATAAAATAAACGTATATCATAAATAAAAATACTTAAAGCATATATATATTAAAATACATCAAAGTATAAAAGCCAACCCAGTAACCCGACAACATCCCGGTGTAGAGCTCTAACATCATAAACATAAGAGCCCGATCAAAAGGGGGTCACTAATCAAATGACACCTCACTGGTATCCAAAATGCAAAAAAAAGTTATCGAAGCCAAAAACGATGAACTTGCGGAATAAAATCAATAGTAGTTATAGAAGGAAAGGGGGTCAGAACCCAGTGAGGGAAAACACTCCAGACCACCACATACTTACCTCACAAAGACTGTTTTGAAAATAGTTTAAAATACCACATGCATGTATAGACGTATACATATACATATACATGCTATAAGTAATAACTTTTCGAAATTCATTTTGAAATTCGTTCGCAAGCAAAGCATCTAGCAAGCATGAAAACGTACTTAATAATCATTTCAATTCTTAAAAAATGTTTTCATAGTTAAAACATATATCGTTGATAAGGGACCATAATCATGGGTGTGCTCGTGGCACTATATAACATGGGTGATGTGGACTCGGCCACTATTATAACAATTCACATGTTGGATCAGAACACGTGGCTACCGGCATCCTTGGTAGCTGAGATTTTATAGTACATATATCATTGGTATACCAAAGGCTACTTCGACCCCGTAACATAGGTGTCTCATATCATAAAACAAAACATTATCTTACATAGCATAAATCATAGGCATGCATTTCATCATTTGAAATCATAGAAGAGATATATATATATATCATACATATATATCAATTTCATAAAACATAGTGTTGATTATAAAAATCACATAATCATTTTATTCATTTAACCAATCCTTAGATTAGTCCATTTTCATAAGTATGTTCAACACATCATAAAACATAATAAAAGGTTCAAGAAACAACATATGCGTTTAAAGCTGCTATCTACTCACTTGGATGTTCAAGCAGTATCACCAGTCAAGCCCCACTCATCAGTGGCTAGCCTCTTGGCAGGAACAAGAAGCTGAACAAACAAATACATATCAACAGATATATCATAGACAAATTGAAATGTGGTACTATGGTTGTACCAAATGCTATGCAATGCAAATGCATGCTCGAACGCTCACAAGATCCACAAAAATATATTTCGAATGATATCCCATCATTCTTAGTTCATAATTCAAAATCTACGTAAAATTACAGTAACCAATGTAAAATTATGTTTTAGTCCCCGAGACTTGAAAAATTCTAAATTAGTCCTTAAAATATTTAGGATTTATTATTTGGCCTTTAAAGTATTTAAAATTTATTTTTAAATCCTCAACTTTGTTAAAATTACAATTGTATCCCAGCTTTCTTGGAATATATTTTTACTTTTCAAAATTATAAATTTGACCCAACTTGTAAAATATCAAGTCAGTACCTAAATAAAATTTCCAGATTTATGTAAATTCAGTTTGGTCCTTATTACCCAAAACTACACCCAATGGTCTGTCAAACTTTTAAACCAGAAGCCACCCATTTCTAACCAATCAAAATACCATATTTTTGTCTTCCAACAATCCTGGAACATGAAAATAAATCCCACTATTTCCAGAAATTCAAATCAAACCGAAAGAGTCCCAAAATTTCCATATTTGACCAACCAAAACATCAAACACAATCTCACTCGTTCTCACCTTCTACCTCTCCTATTTTTCCATCATTAACCATTAAAATCCAACCAAAAAAAACCTTACATACACCCAGAAATAATTCACACCGAAGCATTCAGTCATGAACAAAATCATTCAAAACAGAAGTTGAATAGAAGCAACAAAAAGGAAAAAGGGGAATAGAGAGGCAGCCATGTTCTTACCTTGTTTCGGTGAGAAAGATGAGAGATATGGAGAGAAAATCAAAGAGGGAACTGAAGACGAGATGCAGGAGAGAATAATGGAACAAAAATCAAAGTAAATGGTTGAGTATGGGCGGCGAAATCGTAATTGGAAATCTGACAAAAAAAACAGGGTTGGTGAGAAGCATGAGTCTGTTGACTATTGAGGCACACGATAAACCACAGCGTTTTGGTGGCCAGCAACGTGGACGACATGCGGAGGTAGTCGACGACAGCCTTCTTTCCAGACGACGCGTCGTATGCAGCGCAACAAACCTGACGACATGGGAACAAGCGGACGACAACTCGTTTCTGTTTCCAACGACATGTCACTTGATGCTTACACTCAGACGACAAATCGCCCAATTCCTTTTTTTATTCCGATTTTTAAATTGATTTTTAACCCATTTCCACTTAATTAATCACTCTAATCACTTCAATAATAATATTAATTATCCAATTAATATTTAAAACACAAAAATTTAACTTTCCAACAATAAAAATTATTTTCTAAATTAATTATAAAATAAATCAAATTTAATTCAAAAAATACCAAATGTTACATATTATTTTCCAAAATAAATTGGAAAATTGCCAAATTTGTCAAAAATTCAGGGTATTACAATAACAGATTCAATTGTTACCAAAAAAGACATCATAGGTACTCCCAAGTATCAATTTATTATATCCAATTCTCATAATCCAAATCAAGTCAACTCGCAAGTCAATCCATATACTCATAATCCAATTCATATCGTCTCTCTATTCAAATTCTTTTACCATTTAGGTCAAACGAAAATCGACCCCTCAAGTCTTATTATTATCTCTTCTATTATCATAATTGATTAACCTCATACAAAATTGTCAATCACCGAAATGATCAATCAAACAAGCGTTTCCCGAACTATCACCATACCGCTACTGATACTCACCTCATAAATCAAAGGTTATACCACCTTTGTCACCAAAATAATAATAATAATAATTACATACCTCTTTTATACTTGGAATATTTTTCAAAGCTAACCTCCATAACTGTATAATTATATCGATATCCCTTTTACTGTCCACTGAATATCCTTAAAAGTCAATAGAATCAAAATATCAATCTCAATATTATTCCTTTATTGAACTGATTGACTCCCAAACACGAATTATTGAACCTCCTCTCATATCAACAAATGAATTCCTAGGAGAATCCATTACCCATACCATTGACACTCAAAAATCTGTAGTACTCCAAACACTACCTCACTCTAATGAACACCAGACAATATTCATGAAATGAAATTTAAATCCACACCTTAACAGATTTAACTCCAATGTATCAAAAAAATCCACCTCATAGACTTATCATCAATCATTGTCACATAATTCATTATTTCCGCTAACATATTATACTTAATAATATAATTAAGCTCCCAAGTGCTTAATGTAATATCCCGCCCGTTCCAGCTATATTCCCTATAGTGATTAGAGTTTCGATTGATGATCGTTGATGCTCATCGTCATTAAGAGTGTGGAGTTTTAATTGATAGTCGATAATGTTGATGAGCATGTAGGATTTGTGTTTTGGAACCTTGAGTAGCGAGTCTGGAGAGTCGACATACAACTTAGAGTAAGAGGTAACTCGAGCTGTGTGACCCCTATACAACTCGAGTTATCCAAAATTGTAACTCGAGTTAGACGAGGTCCATATAACTCAAGTTAATCATTGTGTAATTCAAGTTATCTGTGCTAAAGTGGAATGACACGCTTCGGTGCTCTTCGTCTTTAAAAGACCCAAAACCGAACGAAATCTGTCATTTACTTCAATCCATTCATCTCAGATGCTTCCAATCTTTCTCAAGTTGTTCCTCAACACTTCCTTTAGGTTTCTTGAGGTAAGATTGTGTTTCTAATCCTTTCTTTCCTCATGTTTTCTGTAAGATTATGCATACTAGGGTATTAGGGTTCAAATGGGTTTGATCAACTCGGTTTAGGGTGATTTTGAGAGATTCTGTGTTGTTTTGTTAGATTTGAGTATAGATTCGTGTTTAAAAGGATGATTAGAGTAAATGTAGTTGTTTAAGAGTGATTTTTATCTGTTGATTTGAGTGTTTGGTCGAACTGGACAATCTGGGTAAGTGACTTACTCGAGTAAGCATTTTGGCTAACTCGAGTAAGATAGGCCTAGATTTACTCGAGTTAAGTTTGCGTTAACTCGAGTAAAAAATGTCATGATTTACTCGAGATATCTTTTGTCTAACTCGAGTAAACCAGACCACATATAACTCGAGTTAGACTCTGACTAACTCGAGTAAATAGTGGTTCTGAGGGATCAAATTGTGACATTTTGTAATTGGTGAATTCGGAGAGTCTGAGGACTAATTTTGGGTTTTTGACTGTTTTGAGGACTATTTGGTAATATGTCAAGTCTCGAGGACTAGAACATAATTTTACATTGGTCGAGGACCAAACTGTAATTTTTTGTGGGTTTTGAATTTTGGGTTGAAGGCGATGGATTCACTTTCGGTTAGGATTTTGAGCGATCTTTAAGGGTTTCATATGCATTGCA
>CAODLS010477377.1:0-10027 GCA_948243855.1 Flueggea neowawraea | reverse complement strand
ATGTTATTTAAATTATTAACATATTTTACAAGTTTAATAACGCATTCCTCCTCATTTTTTGGTATCCAAATTCATGACTTACCAACTAATTAATGATAACTAATTAGTATTAGGTCACAGTAGATAGTTACATCTTGTCCTATTCGAATCTTGACTTATAACCCATCACGGCAAAACCCTTTTTTCTAACAACAATATATATATAACTCTAAAGAGACCCTTTTTTAACTATATATATATATAATTAAAAATATAAATTTACTATTTGACTAATATTTTTGGCAATACTTGCCAAAATATTATTTGATAATAAATTAATAGTATTAGTGTTTGCATCATACAGGGATGGACCTAGGCAGGGTCCGATGTAGTTCGGTGACCCTGCTCGGTCCATGCATGAGGTTATACTGTAAACCAAGCATAATCGTGTTATTGCATTTTTCATGGGCTGATTTACATGTTTTCAAAGACTCCTAGACTATTTTCTATGCTATTCATGCATTTCTCAAACTTTAGTGGTGTCATTCATGCATTTTTCATACATGTTTTCAAAATCAGTTTGTGGAGAATCAGTTTCATCATGCGAAAATAAAAATGGTGACCCCAGTTAAAATTTATTCTGTGTCCGTCATTGGCATCATATACGTATGAATGTTTGCATCATCGTCTGAAACTCGGTTAAGTTCACATTAATTAGTGTTTGCATCATCGTCTCTCACATTAGTCAAAACTATTACCTGTATATGAGATGCAACAACATGACGCAAAAGATACTCTAGATGAGGATTTAAATTAAAGAAAAAAAGGGACAGCCGTCACATGAAAAAGATAGCCGAAATTAGACTTCAAATCATCAAATGTGACATAATCACAAACCAATGTCTACACAATTTTACGTATCTATACCTATATAGAAAGGCAGGATCCCATTTGCATCTCTTGCAACCTGCTTCCAAGTGGGTTTACAAATGTGACCTTCACATGTGGACGACATTTAGTCTCCCTCTACGATGGACACAAATGTCTTTTACCAGGCATCCCAGTGTGTTGCTGAGTGATCAAACACCTTCCTTTCTTCTCTCCTTTCCTTGCCACGTCTCTCATATATGTGTCCTTCTCCTTCTCTTTTGTAATATAACTTGGAAACTCGTAAGCTTACAATTTATATCCTCATTTAGCTATAGGAGGAATAAAAGGGTAAGCAAGCATATTCTCTCATGGAAGAAATCAGGATGACAATGGGTAAAGAGGGTAAGAGATAGCTTGACTTCACTCTTTCCGATGGTCTTCCGTTGAAGACAGGTCCTTTGGCCATAAAAAGTCCTTTAAATTCTAAAAAAGACAAAGCTTCCGTATTAACCCATCTCACCAAATTCTTTCCACTTCACTTCTATATTTGGACCACCACCATACTTTCACACTCTTGCATATAACAAATATTAAAATTTAATTATTTAATATTTTTTGCAATATTCTGTAATTTGTATTCTTTCATTATATCTTTTATATAACTCCAGGTAAAAAAAGAGAAGATGACAAATATAGATAATTCAACAATGTTAGTGGTGGAAAAGAAGCCTTGATGGTGGGAGAGATGCGTGAAAAAAAGATGGGTAATGGGTAGAAGAGGATGGCAGGAGGTGATGTGGGAAAGGAGGCGTGAAAAAAAGAGAGAGGAGTGACTATTGAGTAAATGAGAATCTAATTAATAGGGGTTCTCCCTGTTAATTAGTTTATAGGTTTGACGGGTAATTTCATTTCCAAAGGGAATGAGAATCATAATGAGTTTTGTATGAACCAAACATCGAGAATCAGAATCAGAGTAATGAGAATCTAATTAATAGGGGTCTCAATGTTAATTAGTTTACATGTTTGATAGGTAATTTCATTCTCAAAGTAAATGAGAATCATAATGAGTTTTGTATGAACCAAACATTGGGAATCAAAATCGGAATCCGATTCTCATTCCCATTTTGATTCCTACCCAAAATTCATGAACCAAACACCCCCTTAATGATCATTTTAATGTTTAAAATTAACTAATTACTTTTGAAAAAATATTGCATCCAATCATTTTTATATTGTAACCAATATAGATTCGAGCCGGGAGACAAAAATACGAAATCTTTAATTAAAAGAAGAAGACTACATGTCATTCCATTACAACCCTAGACATTTAGTTTACATTATGGCATGTTAATTAGATAAATTGTAAATTTTAAAGCTGGAATCTTGGATATAATATAAAACTAAAAGGAAATGATGTCGCCATATGAGCCAAGGGCAAGGTGGAGGATTGGTTCTTTAATTTCCATAATAATCGTGGGTCAATGTTTATTAAGTAGTGGCAAGAAATATAAATCCAAAAAGATTAGGTGTGTGTTTCATGAACATGGACGGCACCACGTAACCCTCTTAAAAGTAAAAAGCTTAATCCCTCACTTTTTCACTTTATATCTGTTCTCTGTCGGCATAATTTTAAATTTAAAGAACAACACCTCTCCATTTTGAGCAAGTTTATGTGTTAGCCATCATGTTTTCACATAAAAAACATTCCTTAAATCAGTGCCACATCCTCAAAAGTTTGCTCCAAAACGTACACATTAGGTGATGACCCTTTTTATCGTTACTTTTTTTTTCGGATTTATTTACTTTTTAACTATTCAATTAATATATTAAATATTCAAAGTATTTAATAAATTATAATATTAAAAGAAATTGTGTTAGAGCACGAACAAGGTTGCTGGAGTTTTGAAGTCACAAAAAAATATACCAATAAATATAATTTATTGGTTTATAGTTAATTTTAGTATTAAAAAAAATCGGGAGTTCGATTTGATTTAATAAAAAAATACAATATATATAAAAACTTTTTCTCTTTTGTTTTGACAGGGCACAAAATGAGAGGGCAATTTTTTGGGTTCCAAAAAAGAACACACAGAATCTTCATTTTTGCCACCTTGTCGACTTTATCTACAAATCGTTTTTTTTTTACGTTCGTACTAATGAATGAATTGTTTAGATTCATGGAGGAGATGATTCCATGTACACGTCAGCATGTTCTGTATTTTTAGCACTTTCAAATTCTTACAATTGCAAATATTAGTTTGATTTATATAAATTATGTGCATGCAAATATGAACAATCAAAACCATTATCGATTTGTTGGCTTATGTAAGTGGAATCAAAAGATTCAAAACCCCTTTGAAGAAGCAAAGGCCAACTTCTTTTTTTAAAAAAAAAATTAAACACATATTCTATATTTTTGTTACAGAAACAAAACAAGTAAAAAAAACTAAAAATGCTTTTGACAATTAAATTAAATGCACTCAAATATTTTTTTCATCACTTTGTCCAAACCCTACAACTTGGAAAGGAATATATAAAGAGTAGAACAAACCCAACAAGGCACTATTCATAAAATAAACAGAAAATTATGTTAGTTTCTCTTTTTGTTCTTTCAGGACAAACATGGCAATCAAATGAACACACCTATTTAGAGAAAATGCACCTTAGAAAAGACGCTAAACTCTGCAAAATCAATTCACCAAAACAACTTAGATTTTTTTTATTTGTTGGAATCTAATTTTATTGCCATTTGTCACTATAAAAAAGAGTACTTTCACCATAAAAAAAAAAAAAGGAAAAAAAGAGGGGAAAAAGTTGACTTTTTTTGTGCTTTCCTTTAATGAACACATCCCTCCCATTAATTTGGGCTTTGGTTCCACCAAGTCAAACCAGTCATTCCATTTGCAGCCCCTCGATTCTCTTCCTTTCATCAAGTGAAGCTAAATGCAATCCTCTTTCTACCATCACATACATACTTGCCAAGAAACAAATATATAACAAATAGTATATAGCGAATATATATTTATAAATAGTATAATAGTGATAATATTTTGGAAAAAAATATATATGTTGGAAATATGTTAAATACTTTTTTTTACTTAACAAATATTGAGAGAGAGAAAAATTGTTGAATATGAAACAAGCATAATAGTCCAATCATTAGTAGAAATATTAGTGTTAATTTTTGGTCAATTTAAATTATTGTAATAGGATTGAATCATTATATTTACATTTATGATTAAGGATCTCAATTAGTATTAAATTATTGTTAATGACTAGTGACTACATGTCAATGAGGAGGACCAATTGGATGCAAACACAAAGACTAACTACTCCAAGCATGTCTTAATCTGAAATTGGTTCAAAAGTTTGACAACTAATAATTGGATTCTTCTAAGAAAGACGGTAAGTTGGAAATTAGTGTTCTCAAACTTTGACTCGTAATTTGATTAAGATGCGTAATTCTTAAGCAATGAACGACTTGGATTTCTTTTCTTTTTAGCTTGAACGAGTCACACATAAAAACCCAAAAATATTTCATCCAATTGACATGTTGTACTTTAAGCTTTAATTGCAAAGTGGTAGATTTGTTGGTGGAACATCAAATGTGTTGATTTAGTATATTATATACTCGGTATACAATATACTATAGTTCTTAAATATACGTTCTCTATTTTTTATTATATAATTTACACGCCAATGACGAACATGAACAATTACACTTAAAAAAAAGTAAGAAAATCTCTTTACTATTCTTTTATATAATCTATTTTTATAATTTACACAAAAAAAAACTAGTAAAAATATGATTGGAAAGTATTCTCATACATTTATACTTTTTCAAAGTTTGGTCAAAATTGAAGGATGAGGCTGAGAGATTTCTCCATTCACTTTCATTTGTCATTGTATGGCGGTCGAGCTCGACAAGTCTTTCTATTTTATGGCCCAGTCTCGCATATGTAGTCAACATCTTCTTTTAATATGTTCATATTTTCATTTTCCCCACGTTGTTTTCGAGCTTTCCAAAAAATTAAAAAAAAAATCACCTAACACACTAATGACATAGTAACTTTGGAGTAATTTCCAATTTAAAGATATCAAAAATTAAATTTTTGAAAGAATTAATATGTTTAATTTAAAAAATTATGAGTTTTTGTTATTTTTTATTATAATTAAAATTCGTTCATCAAATATATATAACAATATAGACTAACTCAGAACTGTAGTTGAACTCTAAAGACTATCTCAAGAAGAATATCTCAAAAGAGAAGAAAGAAACGAAAGAAGTCTACCTAAAAACGGTCATGAATATTTCAAATTGATCTTTCATGTATTCATTGTCAATGCTAAGATTGGAAGATTTGCTTTTGGTGTTATGTTGCACAATATAAAAGATAATTTATGCTGAGGCATGTCAATTGTATAAACAAGATAAAATAAAAAAATTACACAATCAGATTTGAACCTAAAACCTAATTTACAAGTAATTGTTTGCATACCAGTTGAATTACTGAGACGCAATATTTTAGTATGAGTACATAACTAGAGTTTTTTAAAAAAAACAAACAAAACAAAACAAAACAAAACTAGAGGTAATAAACAATATCCAATATATATTTTTGGGTGATGGAAAAAACAAGCGTACCAAAAGACCTAAATAAAAGCAAAATACTTTTGGAGGATTTAAGAACTTGTGGAAAGTTAGAGGTTCAAATATATAAAGCACAAAATTCTCTAGCCAACTCCAACATCTATCGGAGCGAATTGACATTAATTAGGTGACACAAATCATAAACGGATGTGAGGAAGTTTCATGATTGTTACTCCCTCCTTTTCTCAAAGAGTGTTTTTTTAGATAAATTATTTTTTTTCAAAATAAGTGATATTTTATAAAATTAAGAAGTTTTTTATTATTTTTTTTTTATATTTACCCTCCACTAGAATAAATAATGATAATATAGTAAATTATCACTATAATCAATGTAGTTAATTATTTTCTTAATATGTGTGTTAAAACTTTAAAAAATACTCTTTGAGTAAAGAAGGAAGTAATAAGGAGCATACCTTGTTTATTAAATGCTTTTTTCGGGTAGGTAGTATTTAATATTTTAGAATATCTAATATTGCATGTTGAGGTGTGCCCCGTAACCACACAAATCATATATTCGTTTCCATTTAAAAAATACCACTTTGTTAAGGAAAAAAAAAGAGAGAGAGGAATAGAAGTGAAATTAAATAAATGACCAAATTGTAAAAGGACCAAAATTGCAAAAGGATCAAATATTTGGCTTAAGTATTCAAATAATTTGGCTTAAGTATCAAATATTTGGATGGGAAAAAGATCATTATATTCAAATAATTTGGCTTAAGTACCTGATGTGTGTTTGTATTATATATATATTATAATTTTTTTTGAACTGATATATATATTATAATTGATGAACCTCGCCAGAAAGCATTTTAAGTTTGGACTTTACAAATTAACATCTTTCTAAAGCCATAATAAGAAGCCCACTATATAACCACTATAAGCCTTTCAGCCAAGTAAAGAACGAGCCCACATATGATTTCTTCTGAGGTATCTTTGTTCTACATAGTTAATGGCTATGTTAGCAAAAGACACGTATATATTGACACGAGAGAAATGGTTGATATTTTAATTTAACTTAATTTTTAATAAATATATATTAAAAAACAAATATTAAACTAACTCTGCCAAGAAGATTATGAACCATCATTTAGTGTTTAAACTACCTAGATTTATTTACAAACCATTAATTCTTAAAAATCACAACTAGTTCCCAACTCAGTAAGACAAACAACGGTATTAACTAATTTAGTAAACAGTTCATAACAATTTATAGAAACAACTCTACATTATTGTGCATGGTCGTTGTTTTGTTTAGTAAATAAAAAGGCTTCTATCACTTGCTTTGCTCTACAAGCATATACAATCAAGACTCAAGATGAGTGTCTTTGAGAAAAATATTCTTGCATTCACAACGTCTATTGTTCTTATTTCATCTCTTTTTTCGCCGTGCTCGGCAAATTCAACGATGCAAAGATTTGTCGACTATATTTCACCAGTGGTGTCGGTAAAGTTGTCGAATAATGCCAGTCATGATATAGCTCTTATGTGCGATCACAAAGGTTACAATGATGGCTCCGCATACTAAAACCTAATGCTACTGTATCATGGCATTTCCGAGATTTTTTGTTTCCATTAAAATGGTGTTACGCTTACATTGATGATGAAAAACAAGGAGTATTTTGGGCATATATGGTGAGATTTAAATGCAAAACATGTGCGAGGAGTATAAGAGATGACGGTCTTTATTTTAGTGGAGATAAAGGAGTCACATGGAACAAGTATAATATGTATGCTAATGGATAATATTTTTAGTGGATTTTTCTTTTCATTCGAATGGTTCTCAATAACTCATTGTTAGTATGCATTTTAGAATGATGTTCAATTTTTAAGAACATTGGCAAGCACAACTTCGTTCCCTTTTACTGTCGATTGCAACTAATGTCATCGGTTGCCTCTAGCACCATGGGTGCTTCTCCTTGGCCTCCAGTGTTTTGTTCTATGGTGGTTTTGTTTTGGTTTGTCACATCAATGAAGATTACCATATGTATTATTAGTCTCTGTTACATCTTAGTAAGCCATCTGCAACCAACTGCATTTTGCAGTAAATAGTGCAAAATGCAGTTGTTTTTTTTCTCCAATCCAGCACTAAATTGCTACCGTGGGGTGCTACAGTATTTATTGCATTTTTTTTATTTTCTTTTTCTGTTTGAATAAAATGTTAATTTATATTTTGATAGTTTTATTTTTTGGCATCTTTATATTTTTAATCAATCAATATATTCATAAAACCAAAATTAAATTTAATCAATAATTTAATTTGTTTAAAAATTATAATTAAAATATAATTAAATATGAAAAAAATTAAAAATTGTATAAAATACATGCTCTGCAAATTTAAACCATAAACACATTCATGATAATGTAATTTAACATCAATAAAAATATTCCACCATAATAAAATTGAACTTTCAATTAAAATAAAAAAAATCGAAAAGACAAATTAATTTATCTAAATGGAAATTTAATAATTTGATTAGTTGTACTTTTAATTTGTAGTTAAAGCCTTTATGTATTCATATAGTTATAAATTTTAATAAATATAAAATATATTTTTATTATTGTTTTACAAAAATATTTATGCGAGCTATTTATATGTTATTAAATATATCAAACTATTTTTTGATCGAAAGAACAAGTGAAATAATTAAATATAGGTGTAAGTTCTTAAATAATAATAAAAAAGATATGTGGAGAAGAATATGCTTAGAATATTCTATTTAGTATTAAAAATAGAGTAGATGGTTGGAGTCACTTTTACTATACTTACTACATTTTGGTATTTGTAGTTGGAGATGACCTTAGTGTGTTGAAAATTGGTATTGTATATATGTCTTGAATTAAAGTTCGTCTGGTTTAAACTTGAAAATCGGAATTGGAATGGAAAGAATTTAGAAAAGAATGACAAATTATAACTTTTATTTAATTCAGATAAGAATTGAATTACTTTTAAAGTATTTAATATGAAAAAGACTTAACTTACTCTAAAAGTAAATAATCCTCTATTTTTAAATTTAATGATGAAAATTAAATTTTAAAAAATAAATTATATCAACACTTCGATCCAAACAAAATAAGCAGTACAGGCAATAATTGATTCAAAGCTAGCAAATTGGGCCCGGCGGATCCATAATCAGCCGTTCTAGGACTCATTCCACTACCGAAATTGAAAGTCCTGAAGTGGGTAGTAGCCGGTTGCATTCCTCCGAAAAAGAACTGCCTAAAAATCATCATAATACCCATTATAACCATGATGATGATGCCTCGGACCATGCCTCTCATAAACAGGCTATTCATTGCCAGTAAGATAGTACTTCTTCCTACTCTCATCATTGCTCAAACACTGAAACGCCTTTAAAACGGCCTTAAAGGCCTCCTCATATCCCGGGGCATTGTTTTTATAGGGATAAACTTTCAAAGACAGCTTCCTGTACGCCTTTCGAACATCCTCCACTGTACAAGTCTTCTCCAACCCCAATATCTCGTAATAATCCTTCTTCTTTATTTCCTTAACAATCGTGATTTGCTCCTTCGTGTACGTAGCAGAGGACGACAATGACGTGGCAGACGAAGAAGACCCAGTTGATTGAACCCGGTGGCGGAGCTTGGGCTTTGTGGCGGAGGCGGATGTGGGCTCAATAGGAGGAATTTTTTTGTCAGAAGGATTTGGGTCCTTTCAATGAAGGATAGGAGATCGTCGACGGGAAGAGATGGATCGAGTCGGCAAGCTTTTTGTGATGAATTTGAGAGCTTGAGAACGATCACCGGATTGAAAAGCGTCTTTGCCAATTTTTAAGCACTTCAAAGCGTCATCTTTGTTTCCCTCCATTGCGTCTGCGAACGAAGAGGAAGAAAATTCAAATGAAACTCTAATCAATGGTTATACGATCAATAAAGGTCATCATGGGCTTAATTAGTCTTTTGAATTGATTGGAGTGGTTGCGACTGTTCAGCCTTTTAATCTTGGATCTTTTGTTGGACTACCTGTTTGGAAATTTTGTTTGTCATTTTGAAGTTACTCCACCATTTGACTTTGAATTGTCGGATACAAGTAGAGAGTTCGTCGTCATTTATAATGATATCGACATCCCAACTGAATACCCAGGGGACAAAGAATTTTGTACTGAAAGAGAAGAGTGGTGGTAAGCCACGTTCTCTGCTTGCTGGTTGATAATCTTTTTGGAAAATTTGGAGTGATTCTTTGACTTCAGGGGGGAGAATTTCATTAATAATCCCAAAATTTTTCCACCAGAGTGTAAACCAGACTGGAAAATCTGTATTGGAGTCAAAGTTTTTGAAGTAAATTACCCATGAATGACTCACAATAATGGCTTGTTGATAATCCAATAAAGTTCAGGGGGGAGTAAAGTTGTTTTTCCCTTTGACTTCAGGGGGGAGTAAAGTTCCTTTGGTTTTGAAAGTAAAGAGCATTGTACCAGGCTTGTTGATAATCCCAATAATTGAAAGTTAAGCAATGATTTATTCTATTTTGGAAGGATATTGGTAATTTATGTGAGTTGTTGAGCTCCT
>CAODLS010477372.1:0-11422 GCA_948243855.1 Flueggea neowawraea | reverse complement strand
GAGACTAGTGCAAGTGGGAGATTGTTAGAATTGTGCCCTAGTCCAATCATTGATGTACATTGTCATTCAATTATTTAATAAAGAGGCATTTCATTTCTATGAAATATAATATGTTTTATGAAGATAAAAAAAAAACTCCATGAATGACCTATTTTTCCTTATGTCATCAAGTGCGTGACTTGATAGTAAAACTATATGGACAAAAAGGATACGATTGTAAATGTCCCTAATCGATCATTATCATGGGAATGATGATGAATTAAGATTAGTATGTTGCTAAGTAAGATAATCACATTTTACTGATTATGGATATGAGATATCAACTTAGAACATAGATGCATGTTGGGGAACATGTATTAGACTAGCCCGCTATGAAAGCTCTTCATGGATTGTTGTCACAAAGTAGCTTTCATGCATTGGCGATGTTTAAGTCATCTGACTGAAACTCACTATCGACTCGTACATAAGGAATCGCATGTTTTGACTTAGTCAAGTGTTATCCATAATAGGGTAACAATAAAAGCTACAATTGGATATGTCATGAATTATGTAGAGGAGTGATAGTGAGAGTGATGGATTTGTTCCTCTTATGAAGAGTGATATCTATTAGCCACTTGATGAGTGAGATTGATGGAATGTATGCATACTCGAATGAATTGATAAAAGGGTTTATAATTGTCATTTGTTATATCAATCTACTTGAGATCAAGAAACATGCTAAGCAATATAAGGTTGACATCTGACAATGCCTTATGCTTAGATGAGATATCGTGTGATAAAAGGACTAAATATCAGACTGTGAAAGGTTAACTCGGCACAACCTAACCTAATTAGGAGGGAGAAAATTTGGCACACTCATCCTAATTAGGAGGAAGAAATTTGGCACACACCACCTCTCCTATTTTTTAGGAGTATCATTCCTTGTGTGACAAGGATCAAATTCGGCACATACGTTCTTAATTAGGAGTCTATGACTAATTAGGAGTTTTATTCTTGTGTGACAAGAAAAGATAATAAAACCCTAATTTAATTAGGAAGTGTTTGTTCTTGTAGGACAGGAAATGCAAATCATAGTGTGACTACGATAGGAATTTAGCACCCTTCTTCTAGATTAGGAAGAGGCTGAATTCTTGGAGGACAAGGAGAGAGGAATTTTGACCTTGTGATGCACATATTTAGGTCTCCTCTTATGCCTATAAATAGTGTGCACTCCTTGCTATTCTTTCATGGCTTGGCCAAATTAGTGAGTGCCACAGACAAAAGAGAGAAAATTATTTGTGAGCTTTTAGATTAAAGATTCTAAAAGGGTGCTAGTACACTCCACCAATCCTAAAGAAGTTCGTTCGTGTGGATACCTCTAGACACGTTCGCGCAAATGCAACATGAGTTCGAAAGGTGATTCAAAGTTTTGAATACTAAAAGTTACGCCAACACTCCATCCGATCGAACATTCAAGCTATGGATCTAAGGTAGATCTTCTAACCCTAATCATACAGGTCCAGATTTTATCAACGCCGAACCTATTATCAAATAGATTAAACATACAAACCACTCTAATACCACTGTTGGATTTCTTATGCGAATAAACATCTAATGTGTGCAGTGGAACAACAATAATATCACACAAGAAACATCCAGGAACACTGTATGTAATCATAATTAATAAAAGGAGACCGAACATGTTTACCTATAAGCCTTGCCGAATTGGTTTCCTCCAAAACAAGGTGTTGCCAAATTTCCTCTCTTTTCTCCTTCTCTTTTGCCGAATTGCAATTGACCTAGGGACTACCAAAGGACGACTCCCCACTACTCTCACACACACATAAGATTGATGGTTAGGCTAATGTGTGCTAGTACTAAAAGAAACTGTTATCTTTCTTGAGAAATTCAGAATTTTTAGAGATAGAACAAGACATATGTTTTTCTCTCTCTTTTGGTTGGTTGTCGAACCCTATACTAGCAAGGATTGAATGAGAATCAAATTCTCTTCTATTTATTATTAAGTTTTCGGTTGGAGCAGGAAAGGAAAACACTAGCCGAATTTTGGAGTATGCTAGAATTAAATTCTCTGTCCTCCAACTTTGGTAGTTCGGCTAGGAAAGAAGTGAGAAAAAATAGGAGTGTCTCTAAAACCCTAACCCTAGCCGAACTTATGGAGTATCAAAGAGAGAATCAAAACCCTCCTATTTCTCTTTTAGGTCATGGCAAGGAGGGGGAAACCCTAGCCAAAATCTTCTCTTCCTTTTCTTTCCTTTTAAGTAATTAATTAAATCTCATTAACTAATCACTCTTGTTAATTAAAACCCCATAAGGTTGAATTCTTAATTGATCCTAATGGGTGTGCCGAATTTAATATTGGGCCCATTTAATTATGTTTTAATCATCAACATAAATTAATGGCCCGACAATAAAAACAGTCTTAGCCCTAACCTATATGTTTATTGTGTGTGATCTTGTAGGTTCATTCAACGTTGGCAATGGACCTAAAATTAATTTAAAACCCATAAATCATAATTGGTCTTTAGCAAGACATTATGATTACCCAAATTGAAATGAATGTCAATTACGAATCAACATAACCTAATTACAACCTTATACAACCCTTTGCCTTTCGATATCAGAATTAGCATAAGACATGAAACTGGTCACCCTTATTTATGTTAAAACATTTTCTTGATCTATTTGTGATCCTGACTTAGTCAAACAAATGATAACACTTATCACTTTGTTTGGGTGTGGCCACACACGACTCAGTTTCACTAATCAAGTGGCCAGTGATATCTTCTCCCTCTTCAAGAGTGGCAATCCCTTCACTTCACTCATGTTCCTTAGCATGACTCGTGCATACCTGATCATACCCATACTTGTTCCTCATTACAAATAATGTTAGACGTATGTCAAAGTATACTAGAAATCACCCAAGAATCCATAGTGATTTCAGGTCGAGGGATTCTAGTATAAGCATTGTATGAGAAATACTTATGGCCTTTCAACCATGTAGTATTCTCATAAGCGGATCGATCCAAAACATTGTTCTCTAACATGTTATATGTTCTTTGATTGATATCTCATATCCTATGACCAGTAAAACATAATCATCTCACAGAGTACATACTAGTCTTGGTTTATTGTCAGTCACATGACAATAATCGACTAGGGATATTTAGAATAATTTTATTTTATGCTTCAAGGTTTTACTATCCAAATCACATATTTTATCACTTAAGAAAAATCACTATTCATGGATGTTTTATTAAATTAAACATGCTCAGGAATAATAATGAGATAAAATAATGCCTCATAATGTATATATATAAAATATAATCTGGATACAATGTATTGGGCCTAGGGCTTACACTAACAGTATGCTTCCAGCTTGTCTTCCACGTACCAAACTCCCTCTCTAAGGCATTTTTTACTTAGGATCATTAACACTAGAATTATTAGGATCAACCAAACACCGAGACTCACCACAGAGTCAACTAGAACGCAATAAGGATCCTATCGAAATTTGACGGCGTATTACAATGTTCATCTGACCCGACAATTTGTTCCCAACAACTCCTTCGTAAGATTTCTCAACTCTAGCATCCCTAACCCCATCTCGAGGCCTAGGTATTTCTTCCATCCTTACTCCTTCTTTGATTAGATTAGTTTGCCCTCAAAACACTTTAAATTTTTGAAATCGAATGAATAACCTCTTGATTTTCCAAGCTCCTAGTACGTCTCAAAAGCATAAATTCATACAAGTGGAAAATAAACAAACAAGTAAGTGAAAAAAAAAATAAAAATGACCACAGAAAGAATGTCGCTCCCCGGCAACGACGCCAAAAACTTGATCGGGTTCTTACAAGTGCACAAAAATCGATTGTAGTAATAAAAACAACAGAAAACGTGTCTAATTGTTGTCAACAAAGAAAATAAAAGCAAAAGTAAACATCAAGTGGTTGTTTTGGGGTTTTGTAAGTAAAAGCAAGCAAGAAATTGAAAACAAGAAACTCAATAATGGGAAAACATTAGGGGTTTCAAAAAGAAACCAAGGATTTAGTTGCTAAATGGATGAAAATTGGGTTTTAACAAATGGGTATGAGTGTTCTCTCTGCATAAATTACCCAAGACCTCTCTCAAGGTCATTTAAGTCATGTCTACACTTCCTAGGTTGGTCCTTTAAGCCTCGTCTAGCCAAATTAGGCCCTTTAGGATCATAGAGGAATTTGATCGACCACCTTGTAGGCATAGGTATATCTCTATCCTAAACCATACAAGTTTTATAATTGTAGGCCTCACCCGAACTTCAATTTTCAAGTCATCACTTGGGCTTGTCAAAAACAACATTGTGGTAGCTAAGCATAACATCATTCAATAATCAACAAGTCATAAAATCAATCACCAACAGTAGATTTAGCAATAAAGGTATCAATAACAATAGATTTAACAATGAAAAAACAATACCCAATATTAATCATCCATTAAGCAACATCAATCCAAGGTCTATATTTCTAATACCCTAACAAGGGTTTAAACTAACATGTTTAGAAAATAAAACATAAAATAAGAAATTCTAATCCTAAACATGTTTCTAAACAAAGAAAAGAAGAATAAAAAAGAAGAATAAAGCTTCTATTCAATGGGTGATGAAAGCCCTCTTCAATCCTCTTCTCTCTCCTTTTCAATGTCTTGAATCTTCCTTGGAAATTGATGAGAAAATGATTCTCTTCTCTTGAATGTGTGTGTCCAAGGTTTCAAAAAATGGGCTGGAAGAGGTGTATGTCCCCCACAAACCCTAGCAAAAGTCTCCCAAAAATGCCATTGAGGTGTGCTTTGGTCCCCACAATTTTAGTTGTTTTTTGTCACTTTCTCTCTCTTGACATAGTGTTGGATGACCGTGCAAGTTGGGTTGCACGGCCATGAAATATTTATGTCCATGAAATGCACTTGGCATTTGCTTGTCACGACCCTGCAATTTGGGTTGCACGGCCTTGCAAGGGTCACAACTGTGCAAGTTGAGTTGTACGGCTGTGCAACATCTCTGCTTCAAGATTTCCTTCATTTCCTTTGTTCTTTCTCGAGTGTATTTGAGGCCTTTTGACTTTGAATCATTTCTCCACCTTTTTTCCACTATTTTTCTTCAATTTATCTCATCCTACGAACATCAAAATCACTATATAAATTTCACCATAAAAACATGTTTTGTAGGTTGAAAGTAACCCAATTCTTGCTTGATTAGATGCTTAAATTTAGGATACATCAGGTTTCTCTATCATTGTTGCACCGCTAACTAAAGTTCTTAAAAAACATGTTGAATTTTGATGGACAGAGGCATGCCTGTTAGTGATATGCCCTAGCCCAATCATATGTACATTGTCATTTATATTGTTATTTAATAAATATGAGGTTTTTCATTTTGGCATATATTTTATAATGTTATTTTGTAATGCATTAACTTGATAAAAGTATCCATGAATAGTTGATCTTGTCTTATATTATCAAGTGTGTGACTTGATAGTAAAATCTTAAGATAAAAGAACACTATTCTAAATTGTCCCTGGTCATTCATTATTATGGGAATGTAGTGAGTTAAAAATAGTATGCATGCTGAGAGATGATCATGTTTTACTAATCATGGACATGGGAAGTTACTCAGAACATAGATACATGTTGGGAACATGATATTTGACTAACCCACTATGAGAAATACTACATGGAATATATGTCATGAGTATTTCTTTTATAGCAGTGATATTTGAGTCATTCGACCTTAATTCACCATTGATTCCTACATGAGGATCTTTATGTTTTGATATAGTTCAACATCATCCGTAACAAGATTGTAATACAGGCTATAATTGGACGTATAGTAAATCGTGTGGAGGAGTGTGAGTGACAGTGAAGGAATTTGTCCCACTCTTATTTGAGTGAGATATCTCTTGGCCACTTAACAACTAGGACTGATGAAATGCATAGCCATGCTCAAATGAAATTGATAGGGGTTATCAATATCATTTGTTTTGGTCAGTCTACTTGGGTATCAAGAAATGTTTGATTAATCTATATAAAGATGACACGATCCATGCTTTATGCTTAATCAATATATCATGTGACAAAAAGATTAAATATCGAACTGTGCATTAGGTTTTGTCGAGTCCTCGAATTCCCTCATGTTGGGTAGTCATAATGGCTTGTTAGAGCCCGCTTATGACTTGTGGGTCTAAATGGTTGTTTGGGCCTACTACCAATATTGAGCGGACCTACAGGGTCACACACTCACGAACTATGCTATATATTTTATGATGTGTCTTGCTATTATTTTATGATGAAATAATTTATTTTATAATAGTTTTAAAATAAATTAAAATTCATTTGACATAGTCAAAATAGGTTGTTTGACTTAGTCAACAAAAGAAAGAGTTTCTTTGACTTAGTCAACTAAGAAGGGGTTTGACTTGGTCAACATGGTAATTAAATTTATAAATATAGTGGGCCAAAATTTTATTTATTGAAATAAATAATAGGGCCAAATTCTATATATATTAATTAATAAAAATCTATCTAAGTGATTTATCCTTGTTAGAGTAGGATAAAGGAATTCTCGTTGGAAAAGACTTAGGTTTTCTAGTAAGACTAGGACTAGGGTTTACTAATGCTTATAAATAAGCCTTTTTGCACACCCTAATAATCTCTTGTTTGGCCATCCACTTCACTTAAAAGAGAGAAAATATAGCAAGGTAATTTTGACAGTGTCCTCAAAGAAATTCGGTGTTAGCACACTTCAGCAGTTCGTGCGTGTGGATACCAGTAGAGGGCGTTCGCAACCTGCAACGTCAGTGACTCAAATCCAACAGCATCTTCTCGTTCTTCTTTCACCAAAACAAGGTAAACACATGTTCCCTAATCGCTTTTATCGTATTGCTTGGATCCTTGGTTGAGTTCATGACAAAAAAAAATATTTTCCACTGCATGTATGGTGTCACGGATTCCAACAATGGCAACGAAGCTTTGAAGAATTAATAGCTTAGTTGACATCAGCTCCAGTACTTGCTAATGCTTGTGGTATTGGTGAATTTAATATTTATAGTGATGCGGCTCATCAAGGTTTGGGTTGTGTTCTGATGCAACACGGTGAAGTGATCGCCTATGGTTGTAGATAGTTGAGGCCATATGAGGTTTCCTATCCTACTCATGATTTGGAGCTAGCAGCTATCGTCTTTGCTCTAAATATTTGGTGGCATTATTTATACGGTGAGACTTTTCAGATGTTCACTGATCAAAAAAAGTTTGAAGTATCTGATGAGCCAAAAGGAATTTAATATGAGACAACGACGGTGGTTGGAGTTACTGAAAGACTACGATTGCACAATCGATTACCAATCGGGAAAAGCAAATGTTTTTGTGATGCCTTGAATTGAAAATCTACCAATAGTAGAGTAGCCTTCTTAAAGGTAAATATTTTACCTTATTTGTTTGATTTGAGGATTATGGATGTTGAACTTGATATACATATTGGTGGTTCTCTACTTGTTACTTTTAAAGCTAGACCTGTGTTGCATGAAAGGATTCGAGATTTACAAACTCGAGATCCTCTTTGATGATTGGGAATAGGCTTTGTGTACCAGATGTTGAAAATTTACTTAGGGAAATAATGGAAGAATCACATTGCATGCCACATGCAATGCACCATAGATCTACCAAAATGTATTTGACACTAAAGACTCAATTTTGGTGGCCAAAAATGAAGAAAGATATTGCTGAGTTTTGCAAAATGCCTTACGTGTCATTAAGTCAAGATTGAACATCAGGCACTAGCAGGCAAGTTACAATCATTACATATTCCATAATGGAAATGGGAAAGAATTGGATTTTGTTATTGGATTACCAAAGACTAAAAAGAAGAACGATGTTATTTGGGTAGTTGTTGACCGATTAATATAGTCAGCCCATTTCTTACCTATTAGATAGGGATGTATCCTTGAGCAGCTAGCTAAGAAGTACATTAATGAGATTGTTAGATTTCATGGTATAGCAGTTTCCATTGTATCGGATATAGACCCACGATTTACTTATCAATTCTGGGATAGTTTACAACAGGCTATTGGTACTAAACTTCATTTTAGTACTACATTTCATCCACAAACAGAATGACAATCAAAGAGGACTATCCAGACGTTAGAGGATATGCTTCGGGCTTGTTTCCTAGAATTCCAAGGTTCGTGGGATCAATATAGTGCTTTGATGGAGTTTGTTTTCAATAATCATTACTATAGCAATATCGGTAGGGCACGATACGAAGCGTTATACGGTAGGAAATGCAGAAGTCCATTGCATTGCGATGAAGAAGGTATACGAGTATTAGAAGGTCCATAATTGATACAGGAAACTGTGGACAAGGTGAAAGAAGTAAAGGCTCGAATTAAAGATGCCAAGATGGACAAAAGAGTTACGCGGACCAACATTGTAAGGAGATGATGTATCAAGTTGGTGACAAGGTATTTCTACGAGTTTCACCTTGGAAAGAAGTAATCAGATTTGGAAAAAAAGGCAAATTGAGTCCACGATACATTGGTCCTTATGAGATACTCGAGAGGATCGGTTCAGTTGCTTATTGTTTAGCCTTGCAACCAGAGTTATCAGGGATTCATGATGTTTTCCATATTAGTATGCTTTGACTTTACAGATCAGATCCTTCACATGTGCTTCAAAATGAACTGGCAGAGATTAAAGAGAACCTGGGTTATATAGAAGAACCAGTGTATATACTTGATTACAAGACCAAACAAATGTGAAATCGCTCCATTCCACTAGTTGAAATGTTGTGGAGGAATCATTCGAAAGAAGAAGTGTAACACCCATACTCCTATAACACATATTCACAATATTTCATAATATATAACAATATTGCATATATACAATCAAATTTAGAACAAGTCCATTTCATTCGGTAATGGCCCAATATGTCAAGTACTGTCTCGAGTTTATAATATAACAGAACTCAATGATCTTTCCAATACCAATAGAATTGACACAAAGGTTTTGCCAATATCCGATAGAATTGACCCGTAGGTCTGATCAAATAAACCAAACAAATCGTTGTCCAACCCAATGTAGTAGAATGGAATCTAAAGGTTGCTCCTGCGAGTTTTAGCTGCGTATAACACTTAGTTCCATCTACTTTCTCATATAACCAATACTTCAAATAGAATTGCATATACCTAAACAAATTGGATAGACCATTTCTTTTAAGTCATATGAAATCAGATGCAACACATATACTCAATGTAGCTCAATAGGATTTAGAACAAACTATGTATTATGTACTGCACGTCATCAAAAATATTCCAATGCATAGCATATAATAATTCACCAGTAGCACATAATCAGATCATATACAACAACCAATACCAATAATGTCATGCATTTCACATAAGCTCAGTAATAGCGATATATAAGCCAATATACAAATAAAGCACGTAAAGCACGTAGTGGGTTCAATAACAAAACAAAACAAGTTGGAGTATCTTAGCTCGTCTCTGAAGCCTCTCTATAGCCCTTCTCACCCATTGTTTTGTTCCCTAGCCCAATCATGTAAACATTGTCATTTGATTTATTTAATAAATAGGCATTTTATTTCTATGAAATATTATTTGTTTTATGAAGATAAAACTCCATGAATAGTCGATTCTTCCTTGTGTCATCAAGTGCGTTAATTGACAGTAAAACCATAAGAATAAAAAGGAATACTATTCCAAATGTCCCTAATCAATCATTATCATGTGAATCATAATGAATTAAGATTAGTATGTTCCTAAGTAGATAATCATGTTTTACTGATTATGGATATGAGATATCAACTTAGAACATAGATACATGTTGGGGAATATGTATTGGACTGGCCTGCTATGAAAGCTCTTCATGGATCATTGTCACAAAGAAGCTTTTATGCAGTGGTGATGTTTAAGTCCTCTAACTGAAACTCACTATCGACTCCTACGTGAGGAATCAAATGTTTTGAGTTAGTCAAATGTTATCCGAAATAGGGTAACAATAAGGGCTATGATTGGATATTTCATGAATCATATAGAGGAGTGATAGTGAGAGTGATGGATTTGTTCCTCTTATGAAAAGTGATATCTCTTGGCCACTTGATGAGTAGGATTGATAAAATGTATGCATACTCGAATGAATTGATAAAAGAGTTTATCAATGTCATTCGTCATATCAATCCACTTGAAGATCAAGAAATATGCTAAGCAATAGAAGGTTGACATATGACCATGCCTTATGCTTAGATGAGATATCGTGTGACAAAAAGATTAAACATCAAACTGTGAAAGGTTAACTCGGATCACCGACATCCACTCGAAATGTATTACTAGATACCGTTTATGGACTTTGGACCCAAAGGTTTGGGACGAAGGCCCATTGCCAATTTTGAGTGGGCCTATTGGGTCACACACAAGAACGAACTGGATTGGTTACAAAGGTTCTCTCTTTTATGATTAAATTATTAAGATGATTAATTTGATTAATCAATAATAATTTAGGATTTTTATGATTATGTTTTAAATAAATTTAATACATAGTCCATTAATGTAATGAGATTTTAATATAAATTACTAATTATTAAAGTTATGGGTAGTTAATTGTGTAAGTGGCTTTTTAAATGATAATGTATCATATAATTAAAAGCCTAATGACATTAATAAACCCATAGCCCAATTAACCCATATAGATGGATTTAAATTTTGTAAGGGTTGGCCAAATATGCCTATTTCAAATACGGCATGCGTGTCGTTTTTGGAAAATGTGCCTATTTCCTTTTAGAATAAGTTAGTATAGAAATATATATATGAACTTTTTGTAAAAGAAGATGGAGGTCGTTCATTGCGATGGAGATCGAAGACCACCCTAGGTTAACCATGGTCTTTCACATTGGCTTGTGAAGATCAACTTAGATTTGGACTTTTTCATGACACGTTTACTTTATGCAATATATATACATGTGATGCATATATGCCATGATTGTATGAATGTATGTTTATCCCACAAACAAACTTGATCCCTACAAATAATAAGTCGGTAAAATGCCTTCCATAACCAATACCTGTCAAGGCTTTGTTCATCAGTGATGTAGTTTCTGCCTCCGTAGGGTGCACTCGGTTATCTTAATGAGGTAATGGATAGATAACAGTTATCTACATTTTGGTTATGGTTTGATTTAACATGGCCATCAAAACGGTTTTGGGCCTAAGGCATAAAGGGATTTAAATGTTGGGACATGAGATGTCAAAATCCCTAGAAATATAAGAGTTATATGTGATATAATTGAAAGGAGTTTCTACCTAAATAGCTAAGGTTAAGGACTAGCTTAGCTGACTTAACTTTGAGTGAAATATGGATCTTGTACCCACTACTTGTTTTAACTTAA
>CAODLS010477313.1:0-10167 GCA_948243855.1 Flueggea neowawraea | reverse complement strand
GTGAGTGATTTATTTTATGATAATGTATCATATAATTAAAAGCCCAATAATATTAATAAAACCCATGTGATTTTCGGCATTTCCTAACCTAAACTGGAGGAAGAAAATTCAGCCTACAAACCTAAAAAGGAAGGGAGAAATTTGGCTCCTCTTTCCTATTTTTTAGGAATCATTTTCCTTGTGTGACAATGATTAATTCGGCACAAGCAATTACTAATTAGGAGTCCATGACTAATTAGGAGTTTTATTTTTGTTTGACAAGGAAAATAAAAACCCTAATTTGTATGTGACAAAATTAATTAGGAAGTGTTTATTCTTGTAGGACAAGGAAAGCAAATCCTAGTGTGACTAGGATAAGAATTCGGCACACATCTTCTAAAATAGGAAGATGCCGAATTCTTGGAGGGCAAGGAAGAGCAATTTCGACTCCTTAGTGATACTTATTTAGATCTTCTCATATGCCTATAAATAGGATGCACACCTTCTCATTCAACTGATTCCAAGGCAAAGCCGAATTAGTGAGCACCACTTTCAAAGAGAGAAAATTACTTGGTGAGTTTTAGAATAGAGATTCTAAGAGAAGTGGTAGCACACATTAGCCTAATCAACAATCTTGTGTGTGTGAGAGTAGAGGAGAGTCTTCTTTTGGCAGTCCCTATTGTCAATTGCATTCGAGTCAAAACAAACAAAGGAGGAGGAGAAACCAATTCGACAATACCTTGCTTTTGGAGAAAAGCAATTCGGCAAAGATTTTTAAGGTACATATATTCAGTCACTTCAATTAATTATGATTACATACAGTGTTCCTGGATGTTTCTTGTGTGATATTATTGGTTATTCCGCGGCGTTTGATGTTGTTTATTTGCATAAGAAACCCAACAGTTTTCTCATGTTCTTGTAATAAATCATGATTATTTTCCACATGCGTTCATGTCAAATCTTTGTTTGTCACACATCTTAACAATTGTTTCGTGTTCTTGTATGCTTTTTTGACTAGTTCTTAGTTTTTCCCAAAGTTTCTTCTCATCATATTCTCTAGCAAACAATCTGGTGGTGGGAGTGGAGCCTACACTTTTATCACGTTCTAAGTATAGGTTTGGCTCGTCGACTCTCTCTTTTTAGTATATATGTTTATCAATCTTGAGACTTCTTCCTCCAACCGATGCAAAGGGCATCATATATGTGATCTCATAATGACCTAATGATAAAAGTGATGCATGAATATATGGAATGAAACATGATGTATGTAAGTGTAATGTTTATGAAGAGTAATAAAGGAATATCAAAGATCTATAGTGTTTTGACCTTGAGGCTTACATTGACAAATAATTTTCGTTCCATTTTGTGCAACTATGAGGAATTTTCTCTCCTCTGCCACTTATGGAAATGCAGTTGGTTACGGAGCACTTTGAAGTTCTAAGATTGATGCATTGATGATGAAGGCGTGACTTTGACAGTTGTCACACTTCCTTACCTTTTCTGAGATATTTTCCTTCATTGTTATCCAGAAAAATCCTGCTCGAAGTATATTTGTAGCAAGTGCTTTACATTTCAAGTGTTGTCCACATATTTCCTCATATGTTTCTGCCATTGTCAGCTTAGCTTTCTTGAGACCCAAGCACTTTAGAATGGGCAGTGAAAAAGCATGCCTAAATTAAACATTGCTCCCCATACTCCATCTTCTTTGCTTCCAAAGAGTTCAACTGAAGTCTCATAGACATTAGATGCTTCTTTGTTGGGTTGTTTTGATCTTCCACCCTTTCTTCAATGTCTAGAATCTCTCTCTCCTTGATGCTGGTCTTTTAGACTTGAACCTCTATTGCTTGTGCTCTTGCTTCCTCTGAAAGAGCTAATTTAGGCAATCCGTCTTCGTGGTTGTTTTTTTTACTGATTAATGAGTTCAAAATTCTTAAAGCATTATGCCAGTCTTTGCACCTTTCTCAAGTGTTGAGCTATAGTCGATTCTTTTACTTCATACTCTCGTGGAAATTGTTGGACTACCAGTTTTGAGTTGCTGTGGACTACTCATTTTTTTTGGCTTGCAACTACCTCTCTTCATTGCTTTTTAAGTGGATTTCATGCTTCTCTTCACGACCTTTCTTTTTCATGCTTTATTGCCAGCTTCTCTTGAGATTTTGGCTTAAAGGCTTAAAGGAAGCACTCCATAAAACATTATTTGCATGAATTTTTTTTGACATCTGAAGTTTCTTCATTTTCTTTCCCCAACTCATTGTTGTCACTTAAACGATCATGGTACTTGAACTGCATGTTCTGCCGATAGTTTCTTGAGGGTTGAAATATGTTCTCAAATTTATCAAAAGATCCAAGTTTCAAAATTAAGTGCTTTGATAAGGTGGCTTCTTTGAAAAAGTGATTTCTTTGGTGGAACAATGTCGCTAATGAGTTGCTCCCGAGGGTGGCTCTAAGGGATATATCTTAAGAATGACTTGAGAAATTTCTTTAAGGAATGACTCCAAGCAATTTCTCTAAGGAATGGCTTCTTAGAATTCCATCAAGGAATGAGTGAAGAATTATGTGAAGACTGGCTCCAAGAAATTTCTTTGAGGAATGATTCTTAGGAATTCTTCTAACGAACCTCTTCATAAAGTGACTCTGAGAGATTTCTCCAATGAATGGTTTTGAAGAACTTCTCTAATGGGCAACTTTAAGGACTCTCTTTAGGGAGTGGTTCTGGAAAAATTCTCTAGGAATGAATTTGAGGAATATCTTCGAGGAATTCTACAAGGAATTGTTCTAAAGAGTACTTTGAGGAAGCATGGCTCCAGAGGGTGGTTCCGAAGAGTGCTCCAAAGACGGATGACCTCGAACGATGGTTCTGAAGTGTGCTCCATAGATTTATAACTTAGGGGGATGGTTCTAAGGAAGGCTCCGAAGATATGTGACTTCAGAGGATGGTCCTGAGGAGTTCTCCTAGGTAGGTCCTGCGTGAAATCCCAATATGGCAATCCAAGAGGGGGGGTGAATTGGATTTAAGAGGAAATTTAAAACCTTTTGAAAAAAAAATCACAAATAAAAAGAATCAAAATAGAAAGTAAGTCCAATCCACAATCACAATCCATAAAGTAAACAATAATAAAGAGAGTGAAGGATAGAGATAATCAAAGCCTAGATTTATAGTGGTTCATTCCTCATTGACCTATGTCCACTCCTCTAGCTCACTAGAGAGTTTGAATCCACTAAGCTTTCCTCACTTGCGGGTGGACGCAAACCGTTACAACTCCTTTTTTTTTTGGAGGTCACAAGAAACCTTCAGTACACTTGTTTTTAGGACAGAACAAGAAAACCAACTCTAATTTTCCTAGGCTAACTGGAAACCCCAACTTGTTTTTCAAGGATACAAGTAAACCTATTCTACCCTCATGCTTTGACACCAAAGCTTGAATACAGTGGATTCCCAAGTGTGTAATCAAGAACTCACACCAACGCAAGAACGAAAATGCAAATCTTAGCTCGATTGGCACAAGAACAATGTATGCTTGAAGAGAGAGAAAATCAAGAATCAATTTTGCAAAGCTTGGGAACAATTTCTAAAAATCTCTCTTATTGACTTTTGTTGTGCACGGCTCTATTTATAAGAAGGCTACTAAAAATAGCCGTTGTAATCCCAAAATAGTCGTTGTGAGAGAATCATAAACTTCTGATTTTAAATGATGTCATTATCATTAACGTGCATTCATGACATTAACACGTGTTATTCATGTACCTAGACAATGAACAAAAGGCATTGAAAGCCATTAGCACGCCTTACAAATGTTCCAGTGCTTATGGATTGAAAGAGTTGCTCAATAGCGTGCCTTGAATATCATCAATGTTCCTTGATAAGATCCTCAAAGTGCCTTAACGATTTGTAATGCACCTTATCGATCCTAAAGCATTTTACTCGAATCTGACGCAATCTCGTATGAAGGGAATATTCAAATTTTAAATTCCCGAGGAGCGTACAACAGTTTCGTCAGTATCTAAAAGTCTCCTCGACTACGTGCACTATTCATCAATAGCATGCATTGTTGAATTTTCTTCAAAGATCACACCTTTACTCAACAACAGGCGTTCTTGACATCATTAGCATTCCATTAACTTGATTCTCCAAACAAGTTCTGAAGCCTCCTTCGAAAATGTGCGCTATTCATCATTAGTGCACCTTAGTGATTTAGAGTTATGTTACAGAAAGTTTAAGAACCACCAACGCAAGTTCTTAATCCATTAGCACACCTTAATAAACAAAATAATGTTCCAGAAGACTTCAAGAATCATCTACGCATGTTGATTCTTCTATTAGGTGCGTAGATAAAATTTTGGTAATCAATAGCACATGCTTTTGGATCATTAGTGCGCCTAGTTACTTCCTCTAAAAAATTTAATCTTGCATATCCGTGAATTCTTCAATGATTAGTGTGCAATAGTGTTGTGCATAAACATTCCAGAAAGCTAGAATAGTCACTAAGGCACGCTATTGCTTCATTAGGGCACGTTGTTCACATATATGTGAGTTGATACATAGTTAACGTGCATAGTTGCCATTTTGGCTTTAGTTCAGTGTGAATTGAAATCACTAGCATGTGTTAGGGGTTTATTAACGTGCTTTCCCTTAACTTTTCATTTGTTTTGTTAAGTCATCAAAACTTAAAAGGATTTTTCATGTTGTCAATGTAATGGCTCAACTTCTTTATTAAATGATAAATCGAATGACAATGTACATATATGATTGGACTAGGGCACCAAAACTAATAGAAAGCTACTTGTGACATCAATCTATGAAGTGCTTTCATAGCAGGCCAGTCCAACACATGTTCCCTAACATGTATCTATGTTATAAGTGATATCTCATATCCATAATCAGTAAAACATGATTATTCACTTAGCAACATACTAACCGTAGTTCATTATCATTCTCATGATAACAATCAATTAGGAAAATTTAGAATAGTATCTCTTTTACCTTAAGGTTTTACTATCAAGTCAAACTTGATGACATAAGAAATAGTAGACTATTCACGGAGGCTCTATCTTTATAAAACATTCATTGTAATATTTCATAGATATGAAATGAAATGCCTCTTTATTAGATGATAAATCAAATGAAAATGTATATTTACTTATTGGAATAGGGCACTAAAACTAGCAGGCTGCCATTAAACTCTTTTATATGGAAGACACTGAAAATGCCATACCTCTAAACTGGCGCGATCTAGGGTTTGCGCCCAATGACTCTAATATGAGGCTCATCTTTATGTTATTTGACTGATAATCTCCAAAACCTCACAGGTCCATGAACCAACTTTAGTGAACATGGGAAGCCTCAACTTGAAGATGATGATGGTGGTGATGAGGAATTTGAGGCACTACATGGTTTAGATGAAGAGAGTGTGACTTGCCAGATTATGATGCAGCTCCCGCAACTTAGTAATTAGACATTTTGCTTTATTGTTTTTGTTTTTTTTATTATCTTTTAATATTTTGGCATTGTACTAATCACTTAATTGAGTGTTTTATCAAGTTAAGTGATTTCTTGATGATTTCCTTAATAATACCATTGATGATTGTTTTCTTCCTATGGTATGCCTCTTCAACACATTTTGGTTGGTATGTTAACCGTATGACAAGTCCTCACTTTTCACAAGGATTTCTACTCGTCGTATGTTTTAATTACGTTCCGTCAAGTGCCTTCCACATGGTTTCTACTTGGCATGCCCTTTCATTGGTTACCACATGCATTCATGATGAGTCCTAACAAGGATTTCTACTTGTCACATGTCTTAACGGCCTTTTTGGTTTGCATGCTTTTTTATGATTCCAAGATTTTTCTACAAGTTTTTCTAGTCATCATTTAGATTTTGTAAACTCTTACTTTTGGCGGCAGTGGATCCTATTCCTTTATAATTTTCTAGGTATAAGTTTTACTCTTCCACTCATTGATTTCATTCTTTTTCACTGTTGGTATGACCCTTTTTCGGCAAATCAACCTAATGTGATGCATAATGAAAGCAATATATGAGTGAAATGAATGTTATGCAAATATGGATATGGAGCAAAATAAATGTAACACAAAATGAAGACGCATAGATTTATAGTGGTTCAGCTTTGAGGCCCACGTCCATTCCTCAAACAACTTGTTTGAGAGTTTTTCTATATTTCATCTTATGTACAAATGATACAGGCCAATCTACTTTATTTCACAATCCAAGAGGAAAGTATAACTTTAGGTGATTTGTGTTCCATGTCTTGTCAACCTTTTTCCCCTCTAAAGTCTCTAGCTTGCATGTGTTTGGCGTAATCATCATCCTCATCCTAAAATGTCGAGTCATCATTCAGCAAAAAGGATAGGTTTGGGCACACTTCACAACTTTAACACAGGAGCACTTGCCATTGAAGGATGACATTGATAACTATCACACTTTCTCACCCTATGAATTGCATCTTCCCTCATGGTAGGCCAATAGAATCCTTCTCTTAAGATCTTAACTACCAAGGCTTTGGCCCCCAAGTGTTGTCCATAGACTCCCTCGTGGGTTTCTCTTATGGTATAATCTATCTCTTTTGGTCCCCAACACTTCAGTAAGGGCATGAATAAGGCTTTTTTGTGTAAAAGGTTGTCAATAAGAAAAAACCTCGCTCCGTGTATCGTTATCTTCTTTTCTTCCTTCAAGTCTTAGGGCAACTCTCCATTCTGCAAGTGTTTCTTAATAGGAGTTCTCCATTTCTGTATCTCACCTCGTACGACTGGGTCTTAATTTTCTTCAATGGAAGGCCTTTCAAGAACCTCCACTTTCATTGTTCTTGCCAATGCTTCTCTTGATGAAGTGAGTTTTGACAAAGCATCAGCATGGTTGTTCAAAGATCTGGTAATCTGAATCAATTGAAATCTTTCAAATATCTTTACTAACTCTTGAAATTTTTTGAGGTATTGATCCATAACCGGTTCTCTAGCTGTATTCCCATTAATACTGTTGTACCACTAATTGAGAATCATTGTGAGCAATCAAATTTTTTACCTACAGTTCATTTGCCAACTTCATTTGAGTGGGACATCTCTTCACTAATTTACAAGTAGGATTGATGAAATGCATGGCCGTGCTCAAATGAGATTGATAGGGATTATCAATATCATTTGTTTCTAGTCATTCTACTTGGGTATCATGAAATGTTTGATTAAGCTTAATAAAGGTGACTTAATCCATACTTTATGCTTAATCAAGATATCATGTGACAAATTAGGAATGCATTCCTTCATGTCAGTGATATGACCTAGCCCAATCATATGTTCATTGTTATTGATATTATTATGTAATAAATATGAGGCATTTATTTTCAGCATATAGATTATCTTGTTATTTTGCAATGCAATAAATTGATAAAAGTATCCATGAATAGTTCATTATGTCTTATGTCATCAAGTGCATGACTTGATAGTAAAACTTTAAGATAAAAGAATGTTATTCTAAATCGTCCCTGGTCATTCATTGTCATGGGAATGATAATGAGTCAAGACTAGTATGCACTCTGAGAGATGATCACATTTTACTGGTCATTGATATGGAATGTCACTCAGAACTTTGATATATATTGCGAAAATGATATTCATGTCATAAGTACTTCTCATTGCAATAGTGATATTTGAGTCCTTCGACCTGAATTCACCATGGATTCCTGCATGAGGAGCTTTATATTTTGAAATTGTTCAACATCGTCCGTAACAGGATGGTAATACAAGTTATAATTGGACATATAGTAAATCATGTGGAGGAATGTGAGTGACAGTGAAGGAATTTACCCTGTTGTTATTTGTGTTAGTGTAAGCCCTAGCCCCAATTCATTGTATATGTACCTTTTATTTTGGAAATAAAAATATGCGGCATTAGTTTTATCACTCATTTATTTTTTGTGCATATATGGTTGATAAAATGTCCATGAATGAATATTCGGTACTGGAGTTATCAAGGTTAAGGACCTTGATAGTAGAACCTGGAAGTAATAAAGAATTTCATTCTAAACATCCCTAGTCGATTATAACTACGAGAGTGGAAATAAACTAAGACTAGTATGAGATATGTGCGATGATCATGTTCTACAGGTCATGGATAGGGAATATCTATCAAAGTTCATAGATACAAAGTTTGGAACAAGGTATCTGGATTCGATCCGCTAATGAGAATAATGCATTATGGCAAGTCATTCTCATGCAATGCTTATATTGGAATCCTCAAACCTAAAATCACTATGGGGTTTTTTTGCGACTTGCCGTATACCTTGATATATGCCTAACGTGGTTGTAACTGGTTGACAAGTCTAGGTAGGATTGGGTATGCGGAGAGTCTCGCAAAGATACATGAGTGAAGTGATAGGATTCCCCCTCTCGTGAAGAGAGAAGATATTACCAGCCACTTGATTGGTAGAGATTGAGTAGTGCGTGGCCACGCCCAAATGAAATGATAAGAGACATCACTTATTTGATATAATCAATCTTACCATATAGTCAAGAAAATGATTCAGCAATAAATAAGTATGACTAGGTCAATGCCTTATGCTAATCAGGATATCGAGAGGCAAATGATCGTATAAGGTTGCATCAGGTTTTGTTAATTCCAATCAACATCTATTCATTTTGGGTAATCATAGTGTCTTGCTAGAGACCGCCTATGATTTATGGGCCCAAGGCCCATTGCCAACATTGAATAGGCTTACAGGATCGCCGACAATCAAAAACTAGGTTAAGGTAAAATGGTCTTTTTACTAGGGCAATTATTTTATTGGATAAAATAATTTTGGGCCATATGAGACCCACATGGGAGGCCCACATTGGATGTGGATTTTGGCTTGGACATGGACTTAATTATCAGAAATTAAATGAAGAAAAGAAGGAAAAATGTTGTGTTGGAAAATGACTCTTACTCTTAAAACCTAAGCTAGTTTGGTCAAATTAGGACAATACATTTGAATGTTGTATGGCCGGTTTTTTGTGATTAATTCCAGCAGATATTTTGGTGTTTTAAGTGCCTAAAAACACTAAATATATATGAGGACTTTAGGGTTTTATTGATGCATAATTTTGGCAGCCAAAAGAAAGTGCAAACAGTAACTCTTTTCCAACAAAACCTCTCTTCTCTTCTCTTCTCTTCTAACCAAATTTGAGAAAGGAAGATAGAAGAAAAAAAAATTCTTCTATCCTTCTAAGCCTCCATAAAAACTTCTGGTTATAGCTTAAACAAAGAGACATCATTCTCTTTGCTTAGAGCCAAAGTCGAATGCCCTAGGTGTTCTTTGGACAGATTTTGTTGTTGCTAGAACATCCCCTTTACCACATAGTATTGTGTGTGTGTGTGAATGTAGAGAGGAGTAGCAATTCATAGTACTTTTTTATTGGCATCAAGGCGAGGGGGAAGGTACCTTAACTTTGTTTCGGTACGGGCTCTATTGGTGTTTAAAATTCGGCACACATAGCTCAAAGAAGAAGGTATAAATTCGGCACACATCTTTGTTCCTTGTTATTATGTTTTGGTTGTGATTTTTTGTGAGTGTATCTTGGTTGGTTTTCGATAAAAATTGTTTGCTTCCGCTATGTTAAACCTCTTTTAATTTACATCCAAACCCTACAATTTGAGTGAGATATCTCTTGGCCACTTGACAAGTAGGACTGATGAAATGCATGGTCATACTCAAATGAGATTGATAGGGGTTATCAATATTATTTGTTTTTAATTAGTCTACTTGGGTATTAAGAAATGTTCGATTAAGATATATAAAGATGACTTGATCCAAGCTTTATACTTAATCGAGATATTGTGTGACAAACAGACTAAATATCGAACTGTGTATTAGGTTTTATCGAGTCATCGAATTCGCTCAAGTTGGGTAGTCATAATGACTTGCTAGAACCCGCTTATGACTTGTGTCCTAAATGGTAATTTGGGCCTACTACCAATATTGAGCAGACCTTTAGGGCCATACACTAAAACGAACTATCATATATATTTTATGATATATCTTGTTATTATTTTATGCAGACATTTTAAATGTAACACCCATACCTATATAACATATATTTACATAACTCTGTAACATATAACAGCATTTGCATATATAACAACGATATTACAACAAGTACAAGTTACCAACACAAATATGACTGAACTATCAAAATTCGTCAAA